>CAKMRK010001147.1:0-27921 GCA_928213465.1 Penicillium sclerotigenum | reverse complement strand
TATAACGACTTAACCTATACGCGCTAGCGAAACGTTCGTGAATCGACTACGAGAAGCTACCGATTAGGTATAATCGGCGATAGTAATAGCGTAAGAGAAGTAGTAAGAGTAGGCTAATCGATCTTAGTAAGCCGCTCCTATTTATTAAGTAGGAGATCGTGTATAGCTAAACCTACGAAATATACGCTTATAGCGCCTATCGAAGAAGTTAGACTAGATTCACGTATAGTACTAAGTTAAAGAGGTCCCCACACCTTATACTATACGTCTTAATATACCTTCCGGTATATACCCTATCTTCTATATAGAGTTAATCCGACCTACCGTAACGGACCCGTTTCCGTTATAAATCGTGGACGATTTATAACTACCTCTAGTACTAGTCGATAGCGAGATAGAGTACGAGGTCGAGGAGATCCTATCGATATAGGAGAAACGGGTTAGTAGGGGAATATAAACCGAGGTGCTAGTAAAATAGGTGGGATATATAGAGATAACCTAGGAGAAACTAGAACTAGTCGAGAGTTATAGCGCGCTTAATGACTACGAACGCCGATATAGGCCTATCCTAAGGCCTTCTCGGTATCGTTTTAACGCCGACGGCGATATCGTTATACCCGTCGTAAGGATTAATACGAAGGGGGGGGGGTACTATAATAGGCTAGAGCCCAGCTTAGATCACGTGAGGCACGTGCCCACGGTACATATAACTTCCCTATCGTCGGTGAATAGTGACCTTTCCTCTAAGATTGATATAAACAGCATATTGGCCTAGCCTAATTGAACCAATAAAGCTTCAGCCCTTCACAGTATGGTACTAGTAAGAGAGATATGGGTAGTTGTAGGAAGGTTGTAAGGTAATGAAAAATATAAGGCATATATGAAGTCTTGGCTGGTGCCTAAGGCATCGCACCAACGTGAGCGGTCAGGCGGGCCCTACTGACCTGTGGTCACATATATTGTTTATTACCATAGCAATCAGGCCAGCAAATTGATAGATGAGGTTAAAAATCACATGATTTTTCATCCGATTATACCCGTAATTTTTTGATTACCTAAGAATTTGCTTATATAAAATGGTGCGGGTAGTAAAATCGATGGTGCGCGTATCAAAACCCTGAAATGGATGGTATATTTGATTAGGTCATCCTGTTTTGGTATGAAATAACGTATTTCACAAGCGAGCCGCCACCATAAGCGGGCCGCCATCTCCAAAACACATAGTAAATGCGATAAATTACAACTTGATATCTTAACAACAGTGTCATATTGGGGCTGTCCCTTTCATAGTGATCCTTTTTAGCTGATATCTAACCTCTCTGGGGAGTTTGGAGAATATTTATGACTTCATGACTGTGATATATAACTATATCTTTGGCTTTTAACAACGTAATTTTAGGTCGTTTTCGAAATGATGATTATATAGCCTTCTACTTTCTCCGAGATTGATATATAATGTTAATAAATCTTATCGACCGCTATTATTAGCTCACAATCAAATAAAATAAAATCGTGGTTGTCAAGTTATCAAGTTATAAATTATCGCATTTACTGTGTGTTCTGGACTGCGCAGCTCGCCCGGGAAATACGTTATCCCTCAGGTCCGAGAGCTGAGGGATACCCGAAAATAACAAATCAAGTAAGCAGGCTTGGCGGGTATCCCTGAACTTTTAGCGGGTATCCCTCAACACCAGGGCATAAAAAGTTGGCTGGGAAGATTCTTTGCGTCATTTATCGTAAATATGAACGTTGATTCGCTCCGAATTAGAATTGATGTTTCTTTGATATTGGGGCAGGGCACAAAGTCACGTGAATGGTATCCTTGTTGCCTAACTTTCGAGGCCGCCTATTTCAAGTGTCCCGATAATTTCCCGCATTCCCGAAAGTTTCCCGATATGCGAGTCGTAAGTGATACAACATTGTGAGCTGTATTCACGGTATGCCCATTTGTACTATGTACATACATATGTGACATATATTTCTATCTTTGTATTTAGCTGTACCTATGTATATGTGGGTATATTAACTATAGGACTCGACCGGAAAGTTTTTGAAGGTGAACTTCGATTTAAGTAACTTCTGGAAATCTATACCTGGCTTTGGTAGATAGTTACATATTTGATCATGTACCTAAGAGGCAACGGTACTTCAATTAGAGGTACTATTAATTACAACCTTTACCACTTGCGGTTCCTTCCTTTCTGGGTGGCCAGGTGGTGCGCGCCACTTACCTAAAACGTTTAAGATTCGTTACTCCACCCATGGATCTATTCTCGGAACCCCGCCGAGTCCGTTCTTGGAAAGCTCTGCAGAAAATTCTTTGAACTCCCCGACAATCTTGAAAATATACAGCTGTGTGCTGTGGTAATCTAACGTCTTATTCAAATCCCAGTTTCAATTGGATACATTCTCCCGTGGTGGCCCTGCCATGTCCAACATGGTCTCCCATCATGCCTCCGCGGTACACGATGATACCAAAACCTCTGCAAATGCGATCCTTGCAGAGTCAGATAATGCTTTTCAAGACACCAAGCAGGCTGATGCCGAGCAAAATCACGCTCACACCTCCAACCCTGGGGAACTGAAGCGCAAGCTGAAAAGCAGGCATCTGCAGATGATTGCGATTGGTGTGTCTTGGCTTCCTTGATCAAAATGGGTTACGGGAGATACTAACTTGCTTTTGTTCACAGGTGGAACTATCGGCACAGGTATACTCTATTGCCCTCAGACCTGAAGTTCAGCTTAACGAATCCTGAAATCTAACCCTCCCTCTCCAGGACTCTTTATTTCTAGCGGCACTGCCATCGCAGAATCTGGTCCAGCCGGCGCATTGATCGCCTATATATTTGTCGGCTCCATTGTCTATTCTGTCATGAGCTCGTTGGGCGAAGTTGCAACATATATTCCAATCCCCGGTGCCTTTACATCCTATGCAGCCCGGCTGATCGACCCAAGCCTCGGGTTTTCCATGGGCTGGATTTATTGGTTCAACTGGGCCTCCACATTTGCTGTCGAACTAACCGCCACCGGTACCATCATCCAATATTGGGATCCTAGTCTGAACATCGCCATTTTCATCGGAGTGTTCTGGGTGTTCATTACGGCTATGAACTTTCTCCCCGTTAATTTTTACGGTGAAGTGGAGTTCTGGTTCTCAACTATCAAAGTGGCTACTGTTATCGGCTTCATCATTTTTGCCATTTGTATCGATGTCGGAGTTGGGGAGCAGGGCTATCTGGGCTTTCGATACTGGAGCACGCCGGGGGCTTTTGCCTCGTACAGTCCCCATTTACCAGTATCTGTAGGCAAGTTCGTTGGCTTTTGGGCGGTGCTCATCCAAGCTGGATTCTCCTACCAAGGCACGGAGCTCGTCGGTGTGGCAGCCGGAGAAACCGAAAACCCACAAAAGACAGTTCCATCGGCTATCCGCAAGACGTTTGTTCGAATTCTTCTCTTCTTCGTCTTGACTATTTTCTTCATTGGGCTCGTGGTTCCCTATGATAACAGCCGACTCACCACCGCGACAACTAATGCATCATCCTCTCCTATGGTTATTGCGGCCGACTTGGCAGGAGTTAAGGTTCTTCCAAGCTTGATCAATGCTGTGCTCTTGTCCGTGGTCTTATCAGCTGCAAACTCCAATGTGTATAGTGGCAGTCGAGTCCTGACTGGGTTGGCGCATGAAGGATTTGCTCCAGCCTGCTTCGGTTGGGTGACCAAGCACGGGGTTCCCTATATCAGTGTGACATTCACCGCTTTGTTTGGCTTGTTGGGTTTCATGAACATTTCCAATGACGCTGGTCAAGTCTTCACTTGGCTCGTGAACCTTTCTAGCGTTGCGGGCTTTGTGACCTGGGCCTCTATCAATGCATGTCATATTGCGTTCATGCGTGTATTGGCAAACCGTGGGATTTCCCGGGATACCCTTCCGTACAAGGCCATCTTGCAACCGTATCTCGCTTGGTATGGTCTCTTCTTCAATGTCCTCATTGCCCTCACCCAGGGTTTCACTTCTTTCATCCCGCATTTCCGAGTGACGGACTTCTTCGTTGCCTATATCTGCCCTATCGTTTTCGTGGTGCTATATGTCGGACACAAGGTGATTTTCCGTCCGTCATTTGTCCGCGCAGCTGATGCCGATATTGACACTGGCCGCTTGCGCTACGAAAAGGAAGTCGATCCCCCCAAGCCATGGTACTGGAGGGTCTGGGGTTGGGTTGCGAAGTAATAAAGGACAGCTATCAATATTTGATACCTTGTATATGTGATTTATTTGGCGCAACGCACCTGCGCATGGTTGTTAGCATATTCACGGTAACCTTCTGTAACTTTTTTTTTCTGATATTACCCAGGCATTCCCAAAATCATGTATTTATTAGTTTTTATGCTCGTACGGATGATCATTTAAGAGGACACCTTGCCCCGGATTTTATTATGGAACATCCCTGAATTATAACATGGGCCACAATTTTTATATCCACTTTAACTGCCGGGCCACCACAGAAAAACCGCCTATCAATGCAGTTGTGCCAGTACAAACAACGAGTGTGCCGTAGCCAGTTCCATATGCACCGAACGCATGTCCTCGCCACTTGTCCGCCTTGAGCAGAGCCTCACTTAGAGGGCCACTTGCCACATTGCCAATCCCACGGCCTGTTTCCATGAATGGGAAAATGACAGTCGCATCTGCCAAAGGATTGGCCTTCTGCACCTCGTGCGAGACCCCCGCCCATGTGGAGGAAAACCCACCCGCGAGGAGACCATAGGCAATACAAAAGAGGTATAAAGGGGGGATAGTGGCAGCGAACCCCCAAACAAAGAAGACCGCGATAACAGTACCGACAGTTGACATCAGGATGCAGGTAGTGATATGATATCGGTCGGAAAGGAATCCCATGATGACGGAACCAAACACTGTAAACAAATTGACGAGCATAACTGTGAGAGATGCCATGTAGTCACTCGCACCTAGACTGCGCGCGTATGTCGGAAGATAGATGGTCGGCAGAAAGAATCCGATTGCTTCCAGAGTGTTGCCGAGCTGATAAACTATGAAGACTTTGTTGTACAAGAAGCGAAAATTGAGACGGTGATACGCAATTTCTGTCGTATGCAGCCTCGGTCGATGAAAGTAGAGAAACGGCACAGCAAGAATGAATAATGCTACTGAGGATATCTGAAGCGTGGCTTCAATCCCATACTGGTTCAACAGCCACTCGATGGCAAGTGGGAAGACTATCCCAGACACGCCGGACCCGCCCTAATGAAATGTATCAGTATCAGTTCGACTCACCATAAGGAGCTTGGGGTGCAGAAGCTCACCCAGACAATACCGAAGGCAAGCCCTTTCCGTTTATCGAACCACTCCGACATGAATAAGATGGTGGGAGTATAGGCAAAACAGCCACCGATTCCAAAGCCAATCCCTTGTGACAAAATAAGATGCATGACGCTTGTTGAAAAGGAACTCAGTGCCAAAGACAAACACATGATAACGACTCCTATAGTCGATACCCAGCGGGCAATTTTAGGCACTAAAATCATCAAAATGATTGCCAGCGGGGCAATCAGGTATGCGATACCCTAGATGTAGTGTTAGCGAGAGAAGGGGTACATTAAATATCTTGACAACTAACCATAGCACAGGTACCGATAACTGCGATGTTCTGGGATCCCTTAAACGGCTCGTGTGTGCTATAGTAGTCTTGAAATATACCAAATGCGAACGCATAACCTACCGAGGTGTTAGTTTTAAAACAATTCCTGGGCCCGATTATCACGTACCCCAAACTAGAGCTTCAAGCATTGCAGAGGCCATAAGGAATAGCCATGCTTGAACTCCCCTGTCAACTGGCGGCAACTTCTCATCGTCTAGAATGATTCTGCTGTCGGACTGTTGATCTGAAGGTATGAAGGTTGTACTCCGGCTGGTGAAACTAGGAGGATACTCCTTGGGCTCCATGATGCAGAATATTTCACGGCTCTGTAGCAAGGGACGTGATGGGGAACTGGAAGTACAATAGGTTCGTGTGCGAAAGCCACGGGGAGACCCTCCTTTGAAAAGGGTTTATATTCAATGCGGCCGTTGGAAAAGTAAGCCAAGATCGGCCTGGGAAACGGAAATAAGCTAACGAAAGCCAGCTACATGACGAAATAAATCTCCTTGATAAGGGATTCACCCAATTGGCGTGATAGGAAGGTAGTGCAAAAGCACATACCTGGAATCCAGGTAGACTGGGGTCTCAGAAATGTGATGCTGAACCCCTGGATGTACCGATATGGTCGGTTTCAAAAGTCACGCGTCCAAGAACACTGTAGCGTGGAGATTCCTTAGTTTCCTAGTTTTCAATTAATGGTATAAGACACCTGCTTGGTAAAGAATTTCTTATCCGTAACTCTTCACTGCCTGCGGAGAGACGAGGCAGAGTTTTGGAATTTGCTGCAATAAGAGGCCATGCCGATCAGATATGGGATCTGCTCCAGAAATTATCTGAAATAAATGACAGAGTCTCCCCTAGGGCTTGGTTCACTGTGTGGGTGCACGAAGCGCCCTGCTCAGCGGATCAACTGGGAAATGGAATGTTGATCGGGGATCACTGCATAGCAGAGCTACTGGGCTCGGAGAATTCCATCTTGATAGCAGGTATCTGACCCGCTGTCATTGGCAGAGATAAGTTCCCCTGATGTACGAAGCTTCCTGGATAGGTAGATCTAGTCAGCATAGATGCTCCCACCTCTAGCTGCAATTTAACACTCGTTTCATTTGCTCACGCGATACTACCACTTGACATGAATGTTAGAATAACATGTTTTTAATAGAATATCGTTGGAGAATGGGACATTAGACAGCATACAATGTCATACCTCTTCAAAAGCCGGGTGAAGAGGTTGAACAACATTCCAACCAACAAAGCTAACGCAAGCTTATCCATTGAGCCAGACGGCGTGATCTCCTGGCATTATGTATCAGGGATTCCACTCTTATCATAATCAAGCACATTATGTCCATTAATTCTTCACAACCCGGATCTTTATCATGACATGCTGTCACAGTCATCGTGAGTTTAGTCTCAATTTTTCAGTTGATTAGGGAAAACGGTTCGAACATGTCTGTCGCGGCTGCGAACGATATGTAAGAACCGCTTTCCCACGTCTATGACTGATGACAGACACATTTTATGGATGATTTGAGGAGGTTATCCAGGTGTGAACGGCTCACCTGGAGGTCCATGGCGGGTCTGAAGTCAGTTTACGTAGTCGGGTAATTCCGGAAGGGCCCCGGGAGATTCGGGTGGCTCCGGGAGGCCATCGCTCTCGTGTATGTCGTACTAACCACCTTATTCTATCGATATTAAAAGATTTCCAAATGTATATATATTTTCATAGGTTGTGGCTAGAACATAGGATAGAATGCATCATTTCAACAATGGATTCCTCAAATGCGTGAGTATTATATCTTCATTATCATTATCATTTAACTGAATCGAAGTGAGGAGTTTCAGACTACGACTATTGACACAAGAAAGTCAAGACCTAAAAGTATGCTGCGTCGGGTAACTTCTCAGGGTATCACTTCGGAAACTATTCATGACCAGGTTCCCCAAGGAAAGTGACCAATCCACGCGCGGGGATAGACTATCTAATCCCCAAAGCTTAGAGACAAATTTGAGGATAGAAGTAAGCGTGAACTCGTTCCGCTCGCTAGGCTCATGCTGGACCAGGCCCCTGGAATCCCAGGGGGAGATCAAGACTGTAAGAACTCGAATGCCGAGGCGATCAAAGTGGAAGGTGTATTGCTCACCATCCCAAGCAATCTCCGTATAGGTCAGACTGTCACCAGCTGGAACGTCAGCGGGAGGCGGAACATAGTCAGCAAAACCACCATGAGCCACAACTTACTACATCAAGTACTCTTTGGGCTAATCCAGTGTCTTTAAAGCATGGAAGTTGCCCACCTTTGTGAAGTTGCACAGAAAAGACACAATGCCTTCGGTACTTCTAGATCAGCTAAACGGCCAGCAGGTCGTGAGAATGTCAGTGGGCGATCGTGTTCCCCTCAGAGTCTCCCATCCCAATCCATCATTGCAGGTGACCGCAAACCACAAGATCAAGACTGTCGACACACCTATTTACGCCCCTAAACCAGGCGAGGCACTACTTCATATCAAAGTAACTGGAATCTGTGGGTCGGATATCCACTTCTGGAAAACCGGGAGCATTGGATCATTGATATTTAAAGCCGACTGCATCATTGGCCATGATGCCTTGGGTATCGTTCTGCAATGCAGCGAGGAGATCAGCCATTTGAAGCCAGGTAGACATGATTCATCTCAGTTTGAAGATTTTTGTGCTAATAGTTTGATAAGCGACTGAATTGCCGTCGAACCTAGGGTTCCTTGTGAACACTGTTTCCTCTGTGATCAGGGACGTTATAACCTGTGCGAGGATGTCTAGTTTGCCGGCGTTTACCCTTACGAAGGTACCATTCAGCGTTACAAAAGCCACCTGCCAAATGGTTGCACAACTTGCCCGACGTCACTTTTGCGGAAGGTGCACTTCTCGAGCCACTCTCGGTGGTGATGCATGGCATCAAGCCAGCTGGTCTTTCGTTGGGCCGTGGTGTAGTTGTATGTGGCGCTGGCCCAACTGGCCTCATCATCTTGGCTGTAAGACGCGCTTTAGACGCACACCTTATAGTGGTGACAGATCTAGAGCCTTCTCGACTAGCCTTTGCGAAAGACTGTGTCCCTTCTTGCATTACATATGAGGTGGATTGTGCAAAGGATTCCAAGGGCAATGCAGATTTTAGTCGTGCTCTGTTTGGGCAGACAAATATGTTGCCCCGGAAAGCATATGCGACTGTACCGGTGTGGAAAGCAGCGTGCAGACTGCTGCATACATTGTACAGCGGGGACGAACCGTGATGGTTATTGGTGTAGGAAAAGCGATTATGAACAACTTGCCGTTTATGCGTATTTCTTTCGCTGGGGTGGTTGCATTTGTATCCTGGTCAAGTGAACATTTCTTGCTGACTCGGCCAGATCAGCTCCGGTTCATTAATCGCTACTGTGACACATGACCTCCAGCAATTGCCTGCCTAAGTGGTGGCGTCGACATGAAGAAAATTTTGTCGTATGTCTTCCCTCTGGAAAAGGCTTGTGATGCGCTCCACCTTGTCTCCGACACTCGAAATGGTAGTATCAAGGTGTTAGTGGTCGATGAGTAAGAGGTTTCTTTGTAGATGTACAAGGAACGTGAGCGCTGCTGAACTTGGTCCTCCATTGCACCAATCTTATTTAGTCGCCAAGGCAGGCGCATAATAAACTGAGGCAAATAATGTCCAACAATATAAGGCTTTATTTGATGCTATGTACCAATTCAAGCCAAGAACAATGCCTGCACCAACTTCCAACCGGCATTTTCACAATTATGTTCCCTCAAAATGATGACTGGCAAAATATCGACTCGATGATAGGAATTGGGTCCTGGGAAGAGTGGTCGCCAGGGCTTAAGAATGTGTTGTGCCCGGTGCAGTCAGGGCCGCTATACTACGGTTAGTGAGAGTCCACTTGCTTGATTGAAACCGGACTTACGTGAAGAGACGACATGGCTTTTTCAAAGACACAGTGAGAACGTCTCTGTGATTGGTTAGATTGGTTACTCTCAGTCGAATCATGGTAGGTAACTGGAAATATATCTCACTCTTCCTCGATCGCATGGCAATCATTCAATGGCACATCAATACCACGGCTCTTTTCGGCTGTTTCAATGCCCACCTGCATGGTCCTGTTAGCAATCGAGTGTAGACATCAGGAAGAAGATGCGAACAATTGTTCTTTTGGGGTTCTTTGCTGCCGATACAGAGAGAAGCATCAAGCTCAAAAGCGAGAGCTGTTTAAGACTGTACATGACGCGGATGACAAGCAGAGATCCAATGATACTAGATCTGAGGGTATAGGATATCTAATAATTAGATTATAACACAGAAGGTCGATGACTCTTTCATGCAAGGAGATGTCATCTGTCTTTTTCCTTCTATCCCTTGCGTCTGTTTCTCCTGCAAGTGCCAGGGGCTACGTCCAACTACGTTGTAAGCTTACATCCCTTTCTTTACGGAGATGCCCCCCTGTACGGAGTACTATGTACAGCATACCCCATAACAGATGACTGATCCTCATGGATAATGTGACTGCTGATTTGGTTGTGAGGTGCTGTGTTGATTTATGAGTATTGATGAGTATTCATCAATCTTAGATGCTGAATTGTATAGATGCCTAGAGAAGATAGAGTATTGCAAATGACATGAGTTGGGTAATAAATTCTTATCTGAAGACATCTGAAGTATCCATGAATAGGGCGACTAAGTATGCCACCCGGCACATAACTCTCTCATTGGTTTATATTGCCAGCAGTAATTGAGATCCACTCAAACCTGATTTTCGAGGTCAATAATTTTGATGGGACGATAACAAAGTGGGAAGACTTCAACGCCGAGAAATAAAGGAAGTACCCATTTTCTAAGGTCTAGCAGGCTTACTCTAGCCGCTGCTTAAAGCTTACCTTGTGATTTAGAAATTCGAAAAATTATATAGGTTCACTAGAAAGTGTTAGTATACCCGCCTAAATCGGAAATATATATCTGAAATCAAAATTTTATATTTTCTACTCGACTACTACCGGTCGGATTCTATTTAAAATTGAAATATATACTTATATAGCTATTATAAACCTATTTTCTAAATTTGAACTTTATACGACTGGTGGAAGGTTATAATATAACGATTATAGAGACCGATTTGTTAGCGTGAAGATAGGCTTTAGTGGGCCTATACCCTCGGCCCTTAAATAGCCCGGTCCGCATTTGCCTCCCTGGAGGGTACTTCAAAAGGCGGTGATAAAAGAGGCGGTGATAAAAGAGGCGGCGAGGTAATAACCAATGAGAGAGTTATGTGCCGAATGGCATACTTAGTCGCGAAGTGTCCGAGTGGAAGCCACTCAACTTCAAGTTCAACTTTCGAATCCTCTTTCTTTGCGTTTTCTCCATTACTTCCGTGGAATTAACGACTCGACGATTAGATTCGATTCCTAGTGAACTGCGAGAGCCATCTGATGTCTCCGATTACGCGATTAACGACTGGTCCCAAGCCGACACGACTCCATCCAATTCCACTGATGCTGCATTTACTTCTCCACTGGGCGCTACTGGCTGGGGCGATGGTTTCTCCCTGATCCTGGCTTCTTAGCATCCAAGCAGGAGCTACGATGTATGCTTTTCAATATCACATAGTCGATAGCTCCGCGCACCGAGCCCACGGACCCCAAGATCGAGTTGCCACACAGTTGCACAACAGGGGGCAAATACCAACACCTCCCGCTCTGTCCAATATCCGTCGCATCGAGTATTTGAAGAACTATATTGGGCAGGTGGCACCATGCGTAAGCGACATTGCTTGTGAGTATTCTCAAGAATCACTGATCCCGACCGCTGCTCGATATGTGTTCGACGCGCAATGCACCTTTCGAGTGCAGATTCCCACACTGGCCCGATCATTCCCCGCCCTGCTAAATGCAAGCCTTGCGATATCCGCCCGACAAATGGAAAGGAAGAAAGGGATTCAAGGCTCATTTGACAGCCTGGAGCTTTACCAAGAAGCCATTCACCTGCTAAGTCCGCTGTTGCAAATGCGTGATCCTAAAGTTGTCGCCCCGTGTGTATTACTCTGCTGTCTTGAGATGATGTCTGCACGCGGGCAAGATTGGCACCGTCATTTGGGGGGGGAGGGGGGTGCGGCACTTTTTGATGCCTTCGAAATAAATGGGTTCAGCAGCGGCCATCTACAAGCAGTGTTTTGATGCTCCACCCGCATGGGTAGGAATCCATACTAATGGTCGAATTACAAGCATATCAGAGGCTTCAGGGTTGTGAGAGGGGACATAGCGGGTTTCCAATCGGGAAGGTCTCAAGCTGTGAGCACTCAAGCTGTGAGCACTGAGAGCAAAGGGGAAGTAAATGATGTATTAAGCTAGCTACCTTGGCGCTACTAGTCTGGCAGGTCATGTGACCTGGAAGGCGATGACACAAGCCCCCAGATTAGGAAGGTGCAAGCAGCATCACCTGACAATCGCGTAATCTGCTTTATCATCGTCTTTAGGCTACCTACCTAGGTAGTTATGCCCTCGGAGGTACCTAAGTTATACGTTTGTACAGTAGCAGTCAACCTTGGAAAACTGGCATTCAATAACAAATCAACATTGGAAGTGGCAACAAGAAATTATTAGGCCGGATCATTGACACTGGGACTACGGATTCTTCTGCGCCAAACCTCGCTTGCTCTTCCACTCATCCACAATTCCAGCATACACCGAAGGCCGATACACCCCAGTCAGCTCAGTATAGAACCCACCCCCGAGTCGGTGAGGATTCAGTCCCAAATCGCGCAGGAGCATATCATTGTACTAATTCAATGGTTAGATTGCGATGTCCTCGTGATTTCGCACGAAAAACATACCTGAATGGCCTCAACTTCAAGGCCAGTTCCCGTCAATGAGCCCAGAACCACATCCTCAGAGATAGTGCTCTCCATAGTCTCCGTCGACATATTTCCAAGCGAGAGAGCTTGGTTTGGGGTTGACTCAATGTCCACGGGGGACTCGAGCCCCCCTGTCAAAAATGCTGCCACCCAAAGAGCTTGAACCTCTGCAACAACAGCAATGGTTGATGATAAAATGACACCAAGGGTTGCAAAGGAGCGGTCACCTTGTGCGACTAACTCAGGTGCAACCATACGGCGAAATAGGCGATATGGCACCAGCTTGTGAGATTTGGCCCATGAGGGAGGTCTCCGATCTGTGAGAGCGCATCTCGTCGCATTTAAAGTCTTCCTGACCACGATCTCAGAACGTCGATCTAGATCTTCCCAGTGTTGGATGCGGTCATTGATGGATTTTTCCAGCGGTCCATTGATTCTTTCTGGTGTTTGCACCGAAATTTCTCTACTCTCGCGATTCTCGCTATTCTCGTTCCCTGAGTCCACAAGGCCTGACAGCCCCAGTTCTAGACGGAGACTTGCAGGTTCAAACCGAATCGGGACTATTGGCTTATATCCGGTCGCGTGGATCACCAGATCAACTTCATCAATACAATTGCTGTCTGCCAGGTGCACCGAAGCTTTTGTGGGTGAATCCGTGGTTTTCTCCGGCCTGCTGGCGTCGATATCCGTGATGGCTGATCGGTAGACGTTGACGTGGGGTAATCTAATCGTTTCCCAGAGGTCTCCTTGGTTTGCAATGCCAATACCGGATGCGCATGAGACAACACTGGAAGTCATCAATCGCCGAGTATTCCAAATGACATCTCATTGGACCTACCTGTTCTCTGGGCGAAGTTTTTCCATCTTCGGATCAGAACCATATTGCGCCGTATCCTCCAAGCCTTTATCAATCGATCGCCAGAGCCAACGAATCCACCATCGGCCAACTGGGTTGCCATGAAACAACCGTGCTAGCCATGATCCCTCCCAGTGTAGACTCCCCGAGGGTCCAAGAGACAAGCGTTTCGGGGTCTCGTAGCAGCATGGGGTGAGATGAGTGAGCAGTCGGCTGCTGGCAGCCTTATCGCTTGCAACGGTGTCGCCATTTGGGAGAGTAGACATTGGCGGCACCATCCACGCGGGCCCTACACCTCGATCACGGATGATCCAGTGTACGTGGACGAGATCTTTCTGTGTAGACTTAAGATGCAGCTTTGAGTCATTGCGATGTAGAGTCGCAAAGAAATGCACCAGATCAAAGGATGACTTTGCACCACCATAAATAGCAACTGATCGTAGTTGTGGGTAAGGGGAATCTTTGAGTAGAATGCCAACAGCCTCGGGCTCGGGTGCTTTAAGCGGCTGATATCCCAGGTGTTCTCTTGCCCATTCTCCAACATGTTTGGCATGGATGACTGGAGCAAGGTTATTAGAGGACACTGGTGATTCCTTTGTGTCGGGCATATTTGGTACCGAAGTCAGTCCTGTAGCCAGTACCAACTTGTCGCAGATAATGGTGATGCGACGACCCGGGGACGTGGACACACTGATGTTGAGCTTCCACTCTTTGGTGTCTAGACGGCTGATCTCGTTGACCTAGAGATCCTTCAGAAATTCTGCAATTGTATAACGGACTGAAGAGTAACTTACCGCCCAGTTCAATCGTATGTGTCTTTCGAGCTGCCATTTTTCGACCCATGCATGGAGATATCGGTTGATCTTCCAACCCGCAATGAACTGATTTTGTGTGCCATTGCCATGTTGCTCTGGAACAACGTCGGAAAGAGGCAGGTCACTGAATTCGTAAAGTCCATATGAGTTTTGACTCAACAAATTTGGGTAAAGACGCTCCTCGGCCCAAGTACCCCCAATATCCGAACCAGAGTCAACGACAAGAAGGCGACTTTCGGAGGATGCTGCTGGGGAAGCATCGATACTGTTAGTAAAACAAGCAGGAATTTCGGCGATTTCATCGGTGCTTTTGTCCGTGTTTTCGTTTTCACTGTCGTATTCCCCCACGAGTTGTAGATATGTCTTGGCCGCGATGAGACCATAAAGGCCTAGATAAGTTAGCAAACATCCAATTCGATCGTCAACGGCTACGAACCTGCTCCGACGATCACGACTCGTCCCATGGCTAAAATGATTGAAGATGGGGAGGAAGAAGGAGAGAAATTAGGTAGGGGGGGGTAAGTTTTTAATTCCAAAGGTGTACAATGAAAAAGCAACAATACGAAGGAATAGCTCGGAGATGCGGGGATCTTGATATTGTTCCTGTGGGGTCAGCACAATAATGAGTATTCCATTTATTAAATCTATTGGATATTTCAGAAATAATAGAGACAAAACTATAACATATATTGAAATAGAATAACCGAAATCGGTCATATTGTGGCGGTCCCTATCCCCATGATCAATATTGCAAAATATTACTCACTTGGACATCTACATGCGCTGCTATTATAATAGGAGATTGAAGGAAGATGGTACTCCTATCTATAACGCTCTAGGACAAGATTTGACGGAATGAGATGCAGAGATAGAGAGAAAGAGTGAAGTTAAGTGGAGGATGACGATACAAAGATAAATTCGGTAACAATCCCAACTCTCACTTGATGAAGAAATCAGACAACCGCGGTGCATCAGGGTGAACTTCTATAAAAACCACCATTCTCAGCGTACCATCAATGGTCACCAATGGGATTCCCTTCTGGTCTATTGTAATCGGTGCCGATACCACCCCCACTGGATTTCATCCGCTTCAAAGTTTCATGCCAGACTCGTCAGAACTCGTTCTTTCGGGCGACGAAGCTCCTTTCTCCTCAGTTCCATCAGGCAGCGCCACCCCGGCACCCGTCTTCCTAGGGACCCCTCACACTATCACTTACCAGCCCTAGGCTACGCAGTCTACA
Source organism: Penicillium sclerotigenum (assembly GCA_928213465.1). Classification (NCBI taxonomy): domain Eukaryota; kingdom Fungi; phylum Ascomycota; class Eurotiomycetes; order Eurotiales; family Aspergillaceae; genus Penicillium; species Penicillium sclerotigenum. Next base: position 12,479 of record CAKMRK010001147.1, on the reverse strand, counting down.
TCAATGGGCGTGAACGTTCCTACTATTTCCTGGTCGAGTGGTACTCCGACCAAGACTTGTACTAGCGGCTGTGATTCTGACAGCTGCGGACTTTTTGGTGGATGCGACTCGAGCGACCCAATAGATGACTGTGGTCTCTATGGCTGCGGAGGAGGATGCAGCGTTCAAAGTTGTGATCAGTCCTGCGGCTTGGATTGCTCTACCGACCAACATCATATTGACTCTGACAACAGAAGTGGAAGTGGTGGCAGCGGTGGAGGACCGATGGCCAATGGTCAAATCTCCCCATGGACTACGACGGGCCTGATGGCCTCGCTAATGGTGACTGGAATCCTACTCCGATCCCCGAGGAAGTGGCATCAGCAATCAAGACCACGTTATCCACCGATTTTGCCCAAGCGACGCCTGATTTCGAGTCCGTTTGGTCGAGTTTGATTTCCTCGAAAACGGTTCCTTCTGATCTGAAGTCCGCTGCTCAAGCCACTGCAACGTCCCTTAAGCAGTCTATGTCGAGTCAAATCCGTGATTTGAGGGGCGAGATCAATGCTGTAGATCCTGCAAACTACCGAAGCGGCCAGTTCATGGTTCACTAATATGCTGGGCTATTTCGACAACAACATGGACTTAGTTATTAATGGCATTGAAACCAACGCTGGAATTGAATTGCAATTAGGAATTGGAGGAGCACAAAGTGAGTGACTCTCTATTTCTAGCTACCCGTTCTTATATTACCTTCCAAGTCCATATTGACCAATCATAGGCGATGTGGATATGATGAACAAAGGAGTTGCAATTGAAGCTGAAGATGATATATGTGAGACGAAACCGAATGGGCGCCCCAGCAGCCATCCCTTGAGCAGAAAGCGTGCGGTCCCGCCATCATGCGCACCCAACTACCAAGGAGACCCCGGTGATGCTTCCAATAATGCTAAAATTCCTGAGTGGGTCGGCTGCAACACTCGACTTGGTTTTGACTACTCGAACAGCGGCAACATCATTAATGCCATGAAGCAGGGAATCAAATACATCCTCTCCGACGCGATGGGTGTCCCGCGTGCTGGTCGGCTGCTCTAGCAGACTGCCACGAGCGGAGCATATCCCCACATCTACGGCAATAGTGACAATATCGCCTTCTCCGATGATTGCATGAAACTCGCATTATCAATGATGAACCAGTTAAGGTCTTTCAAACTCTGTGAGGCCTCTTGCACATCTAACTTCTTAGGGGTCTTAGGGGTATATAGCGGCTTCGTGAGCGGCTATAGAGTGATCTAATAAGTGGTTTTAAAAGAGTTACTAGCTATCCGGGCTTATAACTATTAAACGTATTAAACGGGGGAGAATTGGTATGAACTAATACCAAAGGCTTATGATGCAAAGCAAAAAGGTAAAAATGAGTGTCTTTCTACTCACTATCTAACTTCCTATATACTTAAAAATGCTCCGTACAAGTGGATCCTATATGCAAAACTAAGCAAGGAATAAATTACTATACAGGATGGGGTAATTCTGGTCGATAATATATATTTCTACTATAATATAGGCTAATTACTTCTATCTTACTAAGTACCACTTCCCTATAGTTATATAATATAATTATGGCTTTACGATTGGCATCCGTCTATATACCCTGGGAGGGGATCCCGCTCGACGTTTGGCTTCGAGTTCTTGCTTCAGTTGGATGAAGCGCCTGCATAGTCATACGCAACTAGTTAGACTGCAACAGGTTAATTGAACTTTGATTGATTGATTGATTGACCTGCTCCAAGGTCAAGGTACGTATTCGATTCGTTTTTACCACCACACTTGTAAACTGTACTGCACAACCGAAACATGTCATTGCAACCTACGATCCTCAGCCCCCTAGTTCCGAGTCGGACTCTGGTAGAAGGATAGTGTCTTTGCATATTGCGGATTATTGCTAGCACATAGGTTCTTTTGGAGTACAACGTGAAAAGCTCCTGGAACAACCTAGCAATTATTCCACCCACTCGCACTCGTATGCTCGAGTATACTCATCTGGGTCCCAAGCAATAGTTCTCGCGTCCATCTCTTCAAGCTTCAGCTTTACACATTCATCTATGTACTCCTTTTCTTTGGGTGTCAAGAGATGAAGCCTCTCCTTCCAGGCATTGTCAGGGTCAAAGCTTTGAGTCGGTCCAAAGAATCGCCGGTCAATTTTCTGCCAATAGATCGAGTCGAATGCAAAATTATTCCGCGCGGCATACATAACCCAGAAGTTGCCGCTCTTCCAACTGTCTCGCATTGGGCCAGAGAGACGCTGAGTCTCCATAAGTTGACCGGCGCGGATTGCCTCATCCTCGCAATCCTTCATAGCCTGAAGAAATGTTTCAAGTCGTTTATCATATTGTATGCACCAGTCGTCGAGACCTTTAGACCAATATTCCGGCTTTTCGAGAAGAAGCCACCAAGGCGGCGCATGGGAAAATTCGACAGGGGCGGTGTATGTAAACTCCCAGTCCACCACTCCGATAATATTCTCGACTTCATCAACGAGAATATTCTCTGGTCGAAAGTCATCGCACCAGATTGGAAATGGGCCAGTCTCATGGCGCAACCATTTCTCTCTCAATTTCTGGTCTCGGATGAGTCTTCGGAAGAGAAGTCGCGCCACAAATTTCCGCCGGCAGTCATCCTCCGAGTCAACAGCATCGTTCCTTTGACTAAAGAGGTGTGAAAGCTGCAGTTCCGCCAGTGCGTCAAAGTACGACGATGCTTCAGAGTACGTGCCATTCGGTATTTTCGCTCGAGGTAGTGTTCCCAGTTGCACAACTTCATTCATAGAATATGACAAGGGCCGATTCAACACCTTCCACGTCATACTTTTTGGGTCAAGCTCAACAGACCCTATCTTACTAAGCGTAAGAATCGACAGGGCAAGAACGATTTTGGCCAATTTTCTGTAGAGGTCCCCCAGCCTGACCATGTTCAGGTTGAGATTCAGAACTGGACGGACGGCTGAGTCTGATTCCGGATTCTCAAGAAGCCTGCAGATACTCTCTTTGTGCTCGATATATTCCATGATGATAAAAGGACCTAGGTTTACGGGACTCTCTTTCTTCTGTCCCCAGCGAGAGACAGAAGGCACCGGAATCGGAATTTTGTGTGGTTCTTGGGTTCGCTCCAAGATGAACTGCATGACCCTGACTTCATTGTGGACTTTCTCTTCGGGAAACATGATAATACCAGGGAATGGGAACCTGATAATAGCGGTGGTATTATCGGTGAATACCATCCGAAAGCAGATATTGAATCCACCCAACGCGAAGATATCAAACTCGCACCATTCTCGAGGGTAAAATTGCGTTGCAAGAAAGCGACCAACTGCATTAAAGGGGTCGTCATCTTCCTCGAGATACCTATACCAGCGTCTGTAGATAATCGTCCCTCTTTCCCAGGCTTGGTCATCGTAAGCAAGGCGTGGTTTCATTATGGGTATAGAATCATCAAAACGAGGGATAGATTTATAGGGGAAGAAAAAAAAAAGTTATTTCGATACTCTTTGAATGGATTGAAACACTCATGGGGGCTAGATGCGTTTTGGGATAGCCTCTCTTAGCCATTTCAACCTAGCCGTGCCAAGCGCCCAACCACCCATACTGAGAATGTAGGTCCGACAGTAGGGAGTAATAGCCTAATATAACTAGTTCTCTAGTTAGGAACCGGTCTCTTACCAGTAGCAAACCGGTAGATATTCCTTAGTATATCCCTTTTAATTAATTAATAGTGCGCGTAAATAGTAAATAATTAGCTAAGGTAATTTAAAATATGTTGTAAACAACACGCTTTAAGCGTTACATTAGCGTTCCTCATTTAGATAAGATCCACCGTCGGTGGAGAATTGACTTACTATCGGTGAGACCTATACGCTCCATACTGGTCGCGTTTACAAGTCTAAAAATGAAGTTTTTGATTCCATATAAATCCTAGCATCTCTATTTTCTAGGTGGTTGACCAAAAGTTGACCAAAAGGGGTTTTGAACCCTAAGTCCTATAAGTCTTCGTAGTAGCCTTAATGGTGAAAGATTGTAAACGAGGAGACTAGCGATAGATTTATGAGATCTTGACAGGAATTTGTTGAGATGGGTGTGTGTGGTTGGCTAGCTACTCAGATCGTCTACAAGCGCCGCTCGTTTACACGCAGACCTCAAGATAGTTCTTGGATTTTATCTCTTACAGAATACAGACCCTTCACTCTCTCCAGTCTTTCGTCTCTTATATCATTCTTATGTTCAAAATTCATAAACTTATGATACATTAATTCACTTTTTCTTCCATCCAATAGTTTCCTGGTCTAGCGGTTATGATTTTCCGTTAACAATTGCTCTTCAGCAAGTGTTCCGGAAAGGTTCTGGGTTCGATTCCCAGGGAAACTATTTTTTGGTTTCTTTTTTCTTTTTTACCTTTTCAATTAGAAATTATTGCTCAGACTCTTTACACATTCTACGTGGTTAAATTTTTGGAATTTGACATTTTTTGGCTTTTGCAGATACTCTCTTTTTTGTATGGTTTCCAGATTGGTGGGGAAGTATAAAAACGCAGACAAGTGTGCAGACAAGTGTGCAGACAAGTGTGCGAGAAATATATATAGTCTAGGGGCAAGCATAACATATCTATTGTCCGCATATACCTTAGACATGTCTTTTTAAATGTCTTAGAGATGTGTTTTGGATATTTTAACAACAAACCACAAAAGCTTCACGTGGCGTTTAATAGATAGATAGGCTCTTTGGCATTTTGCCCGGGAACAACCATGACAAGAACAGATAATGGTATAAATTGACATGGAGGTGAAAAATACAGGCTATGTGGAAGAGACATGGCTTTCGCATCTCTTATATGGGTGCCCCATCACAATACTGCATACCCACAAGAACCACCCGGAGGGATTTATCTTCCCTCTTCACCACCATCTCCGCAACCATTTGCCCACGCACCCCCAGAACGTAGGTAGATCTTCCTCCACCCTGACTAACTCACGTAGTGGTGATTGCATGCGTGGCAAGACGTATGGGCGGCCGTGGCCGCGGTGACGGTGACGGCGAGGCTTTCCCGAGACACTGCCAAACTTGTGCTTGGAAATTTGGCGTTCGCACACGGCGAGCTGCTCGTTCAACTCCCGTTGCATCTGCTGTAAGCCGTGGTAGGTAACTAGTAGATTGTGGAGGTTATTGAGCACTGGCTTGTACTTCTTCCTCGCCTTGATAGGAAAAACATGTCAGTTCCTGAATAAACAATTGATGTAGGGGAAGGTCAGGGCTCACCCGCAAGGAAGCATGCTCGGTTGAGCGCTTTCTTTTCTTCATGCTCGATGGCCGTTCTAAGACAGATTATGCCCATAGGTTAGTGGTAACTGGGGTGGAGGCTCACTAGTGCGGGCCGTTCATACTCACTCCCGCTAATATGCATGGTATTTTGTAGAGGGGGATACAACGAGAGATGTGAACATGATAGAAAGTAAAGTAGAGGTGATATGGCAATTTTGTAGTAGATAGATAACATAGCATGTTAGTAAGTGAATAAGGAAACATTCACTGACTCACCAGAAGGACAATAAGAATTCAATAAGAGACTATATAAGAAAAGCCAGCCCCATTGAAGAACAATTTTATTACAAAATAAGCTTTTTCATTGTGAACAAATGCATTCAACTTACATACCCAGGTGTATAGCGCTCAGATGATGCCTGATTTTAATGTCTGAATGCCTTATTTTGGCCTTATTTTGGCCTGACTTATGCCTGAATTAAGCCTTGTTTTAGACCGCTTTCAGGCCTCTCTCTCTAATATACTGTAACCAACTCGGCATGGAATAACTAGGCGCCGTTCACCCATAAAAATGAAGCTTTTGATCTCCATACAAATGGAGACATCTCCATATTTCTGGGTGGTTTGCAAGCCTCATTTTCATTCCTACCTTAGGCCAGCGGAACCAATGTACATTGCTTTAAGGGATCTGTAATAGTAATTCACGTATTTTTATTTTTCTGCCAGGCCAAAATAAGGCATTCAGGCATTAAAATCAGGCATTCGGCATTGAGCGCTATACACCGTCGTATCAAGTGTCTGTGATAGAATGGTAACGAGTAAGTGATGCAAAAGTGAGATATTCAATTTATAAACCATGAACAGAATAAGAATACTACTATGGCTGAGGGTCGCTAATAGAGCCACGGCTAAACGTCCTTGATAGCCTGCACGCAGAACATTGGAATTTCATTACTAGGCTAGGATTTCGCTCTGTATAACTAATAGATAAAAATGAACCATGGCAGACTAGTTTTGCATACGATACCTATTAGTCTATGCTCTATACTAACTCATCCAATGTAGTATCCCGACCCTGTCTAACTACCTGATGCTGCTCGCACTTGGAAGCAAGGTGAGAGCTTGCTAGTCTGAACATTGATAGTATTGGGAATGTTTTGGCGGTGAAAGGCCGAGAGCGCTTGACGCATTTCAGGATCTCCAATCTCGAGCTGCTCCAAAATCTCTGCCACAGCCAAGTAAAGAACACCAATATTGCCATCTTCAATCTTCACTGAAATTCCAATCGCACCCTTTGACCCAAGGGATTTTGTTTGCCCACACCCCCGAATGCCGCTTCCATAGCAGCTGTCCGCTCCGAGCTCTCCAATCAGCAAACCTTGGAATGCAGCCATGAGGATTGCGCAGAAGCCATTCTCTCCCGCGACAAACCCGGGATGTTGCCACATAGCATGGAGGACCTGACTTAACGCCTTCATTCTCGAAGATGTAGTAGAACCCGACACCATAGCATCAACCGCAGCAGTGAACGTCGCATTCGTGCGAGCCAAATAATGCAATTCGAAAGCCAGAGCAGGCAAATTACACCCATCAAGACCCCAAACAGATCCGAGCTCCCCAAGGCCACAGACATCATCAACGACCTGTTTTACGTGCATCGGAACAGGATGAGTAGACAAGCGATAATCCGCCACATCACCACCCAACACCTTGGCCCCAGCAATCATCCCGACATGCTTGCCAGAACAATTACTGCATATCGGAGTCGGGGTAAATTCACTATTGATCGAAGCGCGCTGCACAGTCTTAGAGAGAACAGGATGTCTACCGCAGCGGATATCAGCCTCGAAAGCTAAGACTCTCGACAACATACGCCGGGAGCGAGCGATATGTCGCTCCTCGCTGCTATTCGAGGCGCACATGACCAGATCGGCCTCGTCGAAGTTGAATCTGTCCATTGCACCTGTTTCAAGGGTTGCAAGTGCCTATGCGGGATTGGCTGCCAAATGAACGATTGTCATTCGATAAGGGTCGCTGACTGCATAGAGGAGGTTGCCCTCCCCATCGGTGATGGCTGTATGGACGCTGAATTTATTTTCTACGATGCGCCCACGGTCTGAGGCGATGAAGTCGGTTTGAATAGTCGTTCACAACTTGGATCGTTTCCTTTGTTGTTGCGCTCTGTCGTGGCAAGCTGAGTTTAAGTGTTTTGCGACTTTTTGAAGTATTTGGAGACAGCTGTGGCGATGTGTCACTGTGGTCGGAAAGCGTCGACACAAGGTGAGAAGCGTCCACTTTTTTTTGACTATTAGGACAAAGCGGCTATCAAAGATATGAACATTTGTTGGTAAGTTGTGTTAGTAGATGCTGTAAATCGTGTATGATATCGCTCAATGACGCCGCCGTCTAAGTATATGAAATGCATTGTAAATCTCAAACGCTGAATGACGCTGATAACTCAGAATATAGAAAGGAAAACGCTGAAACATGACACATGTACAACAGAAATATGTTCAAAAATGCAAATAAATGACTAGAAGCTGAACAGACCAGTGCGCTTCTTGCCGTAGGGATAAACAACCAAAGCCGCGATAAACAACCCGACTGTAATGCCTATCGCGACTTGGATCATGCCGAAACCAAGACTGGCAACTGAGGTTTCGGAAAGAGCGCCGCTAGATGTACTGCTCCCATTATTTGAGAGGTTCTGACGAACCTCGTCGGCGTATTTGATGCCAGCGATCAAGGACCCACTAGAAGCAAGGCCGGAGGGGACCAGCACAAATATACCAGGAAGAATAGCGGTGGCAGCATGGCCATGCCAGACCCGACTGTATAAATTGCCCAGGACCCCAATCGTGAATGCGCCGACGGTATTGGCGACTTCTGACTGGGTGCCGAGCTTGGTGGTGCTAAAATAGTTTGCGACGTACCCGGACAAAGCGATGAAGACCATGACAGGCATCTGCTTCAATTTCCCATGATTGACAATGGCCAGAAAAACAGCGTAGATAGCCACAAAGGGGAATGTGCGCACATAAACCGACCCATAGACATCCATACCTGAACAAGTGGATGCAGATGTCGCATTGCCATCCATTAGCCCGTAGATCGTAGTCCCCACTGTGATACCATAGCCCAAGAAGAGGGAATAGATAATGGCATACACCATGCGGATCGAACCAGCGATAATTTGGTGAGATTGCAGTTCCAGACTGCTACAAAGAACCATGAATCCAGGGAGAATCAGAGCGATAGATGACTGTGCCATAGCAGAGAAGCAGAAAAGTGGTTCAGATACACCACTGCGGGTGACCATGATGCTACCAAATGCGCGGGCGAGGAAGGAGGTCACGATAGCAGCAGTGACCTCGAAGACGTTAGAGTAGAGGGTCGATCGTGGCGCGAGAACGTGTTGCATCAGCCCAACAATGCAGCCGAGACAGAAGATGATAGGCATATCAATCGGTCGCGCCTTGAACGCGAATGGGCCTACAGCCGTACTAGCAAGACCGTACATCAAGACTAAGATCCACTTGTTGAATCGGGGCTTGCGCTGCATAATCTCGTCCAGTTCCTGGGTTGCCTCTTCGACACCGATAAGATCGTGAACAACATTCTTGTAAACGTTGTGTGTATCAGCAAGGCGACCAAGATCGACTCCTTGCATCATTCTCACAAGCTTGACTTCGGCCGTGCGTGTAGTAGGATCATCAAAGGACATGATCATGCAACCAGGGAGATACAAGAATTGGCCCGACACCTCCAGGACCCGGGCGGTCATTTGCATATACTCCTCTAGACGATGGGTCGGCGCACCGTATCGCATAAGCGCACGGCACAGCTGCATGATATACCGCTGGCGAGCGATGATCTCTGCGATATGGACGGTGACACGGATCTCATCCTCGAGACGGGTCTTGCGCTTGCCCTTCTTCCGTTTCTTGTGTATACCGGGGGCGGCCTCTACCGCAGCAGGTAGACTGGCTGTGCTGAGGTTCATGGAGGCATTGACCAGCGACGAGGTGGACCGATGCGCTGATTTCTTGTACCATTTGAGCTTCTCCTTCCGTGGGGTAGCGGCACCAGAGGTTGGCAGAGACGCAGGGATAGGGGGCGAGAGGGAACCCTTCTTCGGGGTGGAGATACCGGAAGACACCTGAGTCTCACTGTCGGAGTCATCAGTGAGTACACTTTCTGGGCGCGAATAGCCCCCCTGGGCGGCCTGGAGCTTCAGCAGCTGCGACAAAATGCCACTGCCACCGCTGAGTCCACTGGATCGTCTCCGCTGCGAAAAGGCACTGAACAAGCCCTCGGGAGTTGTTTGTCCCGACCGCTGATATGCACCCCGAGGTTTCCGCTTCCGCAGCTGATCCTGAACCATGGTCATGCTGCGGACTAAACGATGAGCCTCGGCGCTCGGGGGCGGCTCAATAATATTCTCACCACTCTCCAACGCGCGGGCTCGGTCGGCATCATGGCGCGCGCGACGGGCCTGCAGCTCCTCGAGTGGGATACCGCTGTCAAAGTCGTCTGGAATGTAAGAGGTGTTGAGCGGCTCACCCTCATCCGTGGAGCGACCGAGGCGTTCGGTGAAGCGGTGAGTTTTCTGTCGCAAATTATGACCGGTAGCTCTGAATCGGTCGCGGGCCGAGGTGGTCCGGTCCATTTGATTAAACTCATGTTTCTCTGACTCGCCAAACTGGTCTGGGGTGTGCACGTTGGCGAGGCCGGAGCCATGACGGGAATGTGCGGGGGCTGGCGGGGTGACGGTTCCGGATAGCGGGAATTCATGAAGGCCTGCGGGCGGTAGTAACGGTCGCGATGAGGGATGTGAAGCATCTTCTTCATTGCGGCGCAGACTCATCGAGTGAAAACGAACCCTATGATGGGATCGGCTGCGACGGCCGGTGGGTGGTTCAAGCCCGGCATTGTATTGGGTGGCATCGACGGTGACCTCGCGTTCGAGGGTATGGCGATCACCGGGATTTTCAATGTCAATGATTGGAAGAGGGTATTCTGTGTATTCTTCATTTGGGCTGGGATGTGGGTTGATGATGCCCGACATGAAGGGAATTTGGAGTGAGTCCAGTAGCTCGTTGGGATATTAGCCGGGAGCTGCAAGCCGTTTATGCAAGGCACAAGGCAGGAATAGAAGACAAAGGTTTAAAAAAAAATCATATGAAAAGATGAGCAGATTGAAAAGAGAAAATATCCAAAAAGAGGGTTTGAGGTTTTTTTTTCCCTTCAGGCAGAACAAACAGGTTTAAATGGCGAAACCAAAGGAATTGCACAAAACCCAAGAATTCCCTCAATGCGGATACTGTTCGGGTCTTGATAGTTAAAATAGTTAAAATAGTTAAAATAATTAAAAAAAGACTTAAAAAAAAGAGAGTCTAGATGTTCCAGATCTTAAAATGAAATCATAATACTAGGACTTATATGCGCCTATAGATACTTCACTTTATAGGCCCAACCCTAAGTTTTACTGGTTACTCCAATTATACATAGATACATGCACACAATATCGCCTTCTATCATTCGAGGAATAGAATTCATTCTAGAGTTTCTAGAGTTTCTAGAGTTTCTACAACATAGAGTTTCTAGTTTCTAGAGTACGTACTACCTGCACATCAGGGAGGTGGTGTGGGTCATATTGTGGCGATCTTGTTCTGTGGCATTGGCAAGCCAGGCTAATATGGTCTATGGTCTAAAATGTATGGTTCGTGCATGTTCCCTGTAAAGCCCTCCATTCTTACTACTGTATATAGCCTACAGAGTTTATAAATGCTTGGTTTTTATTTTTCTATTTGATTTCTTGTTTACATCTACCTTATCTTTCCACCCCTTAGGCCGCATTTGGTCTGCCCAAAACGTAGATCCTGACCCCACGCCTTGGGCAGTTGTTATTTCGCAGCCACCTCCTGAGATAGAGTGGACTGAAAAGAATAGAAAAGAACAGTTCCCTTACAATTCTGATGCCAGTAATCCAGTGACCTAGTAGTCTAGTAATCTACTAATCCACTGTGATATCAAAGAAAAGAAAAGGACAAGAACTTCTATGTTGTACGGAGTCTCCGTACTCCGTAGATAGAAGCAGGACCCACTAAAGGACCCTCGGGATTCACGCAGAACATTACGAATCGCCGAGAGCTCATGGCCCACGCCACCCGGTGGGGTCTTGAAAATGGCGTATATGTTGTAAATCTGTGCAGTTGCACATGATTCAATGATTTAATTTAGCGGTCGAGACTCCTCCAGACTCGATCCTTTCTATCCTTGCTATCCTATCTATCGCACATGTGATCTTGTACAACAGGTGCAGTAGCTCTTGTTTCAGTCTTGTTTTCCTCTTATCGGACTACTCTCGAGGTCTGACCGCTGCATATTAGAAATGGTCCATTCAAACCTTTGAAACCTTCATGTCGAGGGATGCCGCGCATGGAAGCCACGCAGCCTAAGGGACGAGGCATAAAGAATGTGGTCCGGGCTGTCCACTAATTGACTAAGCCCGGTCCGAGTAAAAACAAGCATGGCATCCCGAGCAGTCAAAGCCCCACTGCATAGCAGAACACACTGCATATAGTACAGAGTGTTTGCTGGACTTGACATCCCGGTCAGTGATAGAGAACTGATTGCGAAGCAGCTGTTGTGGCAGCATATCCCGCCATAATGAGAGTCCAGGTGGAAAGAGACACCCCTGGTGCCTGGTGGGGAATATGGTGGCTGTTGAAGCTGGTTATAGGTCTCGAAGCTTTTGCTTGTGTGTTTGCTTGGCTGTATCAAGAATGGCAAGTTGTGTTCATACTGGCACGTCAACCATCACTCTGGAGGCTATACGATTGGTTAAAAGAGCCACAATGGATCCTGCGGTGATAAGCGGTTGCCACCACCAAAAGCGGCCAAAGATAGCCTAAGCAATAGCTAAAGATTAAAGTATAGTGAGCATAATTGTGCGGGACAAAAAAAGGGATGCCATTTGAAGTTTTATTCGGAAGAAGTCGTGGGAGATCTGGGGATTCCAATCCTTACTACGTCAACTGACAGTACTGCAAGGAGTGTTTTTTTTTTTTTTTTTTTTTTTTCGAAAATTACAAATCTTCGCAAGCGCTTATATAATTACCTTTTGTATGCGTTTGCCTAGTAAAGGATACATTTTCATATGAGAGTGGCGGATTTTGGAGGGTCCGT
>CAKMRK010001146.1:0-77092 GCA_928213465.1 Penicillium sclerotigenum | reverse complement strand
ATTAGCGGTGTATTCTATAGAATAGTAGGAGTAGCACTTAATATAGAGCTATTTATTACCCCGATCAAATTACGAATCTAATAGATTATCGAAGAGATAGCGATAAGAATCCTCACCGGCCTATAGTAGGCGTGCCTATAAACTATAAGAGCGAATATAATAATAAGAAAACTAATATAAAGAAGACTTAGAGGATAGGCTCCGATCGAGGTAATTATATAAAAGAAGCCTCTAAGACTACAATTAGGAGAAAAATGGGAGGAAAAGCAGGTATTCGTGCTTATACCGTGGGAAGTACCAATCCCCTACTCTATTAAAAACCAAGAAGTAGCTCTAAAAACCTATAAAGACATTTATAAATAAGCTATCTATAATATAGATAGAATAACTAATATGCTCTTCACTAACGGAAGTGGTTTTATAAGATATATTAGCGTATTAATAGCTAGTGTTATATACGGGGTAACGTTATAAAGACGCTATCTTAGAACGGACTCCTAGTCTATAGTGTATGCTACCGAGCTTAGCGGTATTAAGATAGCACTTACTAGAACTAGAACCGACGAGGGATAGGCTCGAGAAGTGATCATTTTCTCTAATAGCTAAGCTACTATCTAGGTAGTCTATAACCTATAACGACCGTCTAGCTAGTATATGCTCGCACTAATATATGATCACGTATAGGCCATTCGGTCACAAAGCTAACTAACGAATATCACTATTAGGTGGATCCCTATATATATTAGTATAAGAGGTAACGAATTTACTAATAAAGAAGTAAAAAGCGTAGCGCTTCTTAGTGCGGGGATAGGAGTTATAACTAGGATCGGTAGATCGGGTGAACCGATAATCCGTCTTACTATAGCTACTAAGAGAGCGGTACGCTAACGAATTAGAGAGTGGTGGGAGAAGTAATAGGAGTGGGAGACAACCTCCGCACCTATAAAGCGCTTAGTGTAGGCGCCTAATAAGAAGACCCTTCGTTTATACGAGGGCCTATCGAAGCCGTAGTATATAATTTTAATTTAAATACGTATAATAAGGATCGGGCTTCGACACTTCTTATTTAAGATTAAGGTAGCGGAAATAGACCGGTATAGTTATAACGAGGGCTTATAGACACTAAGATATATCCTAATATAGTGTCTATAATATATTATACCGCGCACGAAGCTATAGGAGTAACTATAGGATATTAGGATTAACGAGATAGATTACGATAAGATTATAACGAACCCGTAGGCCACCCGCTACGTGGTCAACTTTATACACCGAATAGGTCTCCTCTAGTAGTTTTAGTATATAACTCCCGAGGACGACGACGATAACGAACCGATAGGCCTTATAGTAATAGAGCTAGGTGTGGAAGACGATAGGTATTAGCTAATGACGAAAACGAAGCTATAAAGCGAGAAACTTAGCCAGAGTCGATAACCATACTAATCAACTGGCTAGGACAACGACACTATCAATTGAAACTAAGGTAGGGGAGGATATAAAGAGAGAGAGAGAGAGAGAGAGAGAGAGACGAGAAGTGGGGGATGGAAGATAGAGGGTGCACTCTATGCAATCATTATATACTAATTTCCTATGTATGGGCTTAGGTTTGTGGGTTTTATAGGCTATAGGAATGGGCTGATTCCGCACTCTTTACGATTAGCATCTATCTATATACTCCCTAGGATGCACTATATTAGGTGGTCCTAGCTCGGCGTTTGGATTCGAGTTCTTACTTCAGTTGGATGAAGCGCCTACATAGTCATACGCAACTAGTTAGACTGCAACAGGTTAATTGAACTTTGATTGATTGATTGATTGATTGATTTTGGCTGAAAGACGCGGCATTGAAGGCGGCGAGCTTGAGACATGGGATGACACACCCTGAGAGGAAGAGAGTGCCTACTGCAACGCGATGAATCGATGATAAGAACCATTCGCGCTTGTTTTCTATTTCTTCCGAACTACCAAGTAGGGCGGATTTTGGTAAACGAACATGGTCAAAGTATGTGAGAGCATGATCAACCGGATGGGAACCGGTTCGTTGAGGCAAAGCCCTTTTTGTAAATTAGCTCTTACAGCTAGGCATTGAAGGGCACTCGGAGGCTCACTTTGATATAATACCCTTACACATCTCTTTTCCGTTTCCAAGTTGGACGAGGAATGGACGGATCCCACAGTCTTTATCCTCGTTCACAAGACGGGCCATCACGATTGCAACTACCGGAATGCCACCCCTGGTGGTGGTTGGCGGCATAACCCTAAGACTATCAGTTAGCTAATGAAAGATAATTGTACTCCGATATTCCTCGACTTACTTTGCGTCGTTTGGGGAAGGTGTGTGAAGGTCGATGTCGCCATCGGGTAGAATCGTTGCGGTTGTCTGTATATTCCGTGCATCTAATCCATGATTTACTTCAGTCAACATAAATTGTGCCCTAGGTATCAACTCCCTGTTAGCTACAGATCTCGAAATAGTCCGTGCCGGAAGATTTGCCTAAGAGATGGACTCACGAGATATCGAAGTCCAGAGCAGACTGGAGGATCGGTAGAAGCTCTGGACGCTTCAAGGCAAAAGGGGCCAGCGTGCCCACAAAGAGGTTACACTGAATACTAAGAAGGGTGAACGCTCCACCATCGAGTGCCAGTAAAGGCTCGCGGTGCAGCTTCCAGAACTTGGGGGTGATATATAAGACATCCTTAAGTGTCAGGCCTGCTATTGTCAGTGGTTGCATATCGTGGCAGAGTAGATGGAGAGGGAGTACCATATGCATTAGCAAAAGCTTTCGCCCTCTGGTAACTTAGTTTGGTAGATTCTCCTAGGCTTAAAGAGTGCGGGGCTGGTTTGAAGAGCTCTGAAAGTGCTAGATTTTCCATGGCGGGATTCAATTGTTGTAGCTGCTGTAGCTGCTGCTGTAATCTGTTCTCCATGGTGGGCAACTATTCTGTATGAAGAGTATGAGTAGATTCAGATCAGGAAGCGAATACCCGGAGGTAAATATACCACCGGAAGGAACTACTGTATATATTTCAAGTAAGGCTAGCCAGCCACATCCTCTTTTTTCGATAAAGCTGATCAGGGCTGAGTTGTGCCACATGGTATATTTGTACGGGGTATGGGGTCCTCTATACTGCAGTAAGCCCCTTTTATAACGAACCCGGTTATAAGAATACCTGATTTTAGCGAACTGATACCTGTGCTTCAATTAATCTGCCATAGTATAGTAAATCCTCGTTAGACGAATATTGATATAACAAATACCTGCATATAACGAATATTCTACCGGGTCTCAATTAATTCGTTATAACCAGGGTTTACTGTAGTATTAGCAGATCGATAAGAATGACAATCTTTGCCATTTTTAGTTCGAAAGCTGAATCCATCGGGAAAAAGGCCTTGCGGAGATTGGAGCCGGCTACAGACCTATTTCTCATTGGATGTTGCCTTGCTTTTTTTCCCTCCCTATTCATGCGACCAAAAATCCTTCTGCAGATCTGGTCGAAGCAGTCCGAGACATTTGGATCAATGGTGTGATAGTATGTACCGGTAGAAGATTATGCACTTCAGCTCCGTGGTGGATTCTCGAAAATCCATGGCCGGCTGAGTCTCCATTCATTTTGACTGATAGGGTGAATCAAAGGTACATGAACATCTGGATCTGCTGACCGCTACGTATATGGAACAAAATGGGTTTAGGCTGTTCTTCGCTCCAGTTAACCTGATGAGATTGACCTATAGAATGTCTCAGTAGCTTCAAGTTCCTATCTTGTCGCAGTTTGCCAGGTAAGTCTGGTGGACTGAACGTATCTGACGTGTCTCCAGCTACATCACATGATTACTAGGTACCCTATTCAATTTGTGTTTCTCTTTTTTTTATAGATTTGTCATGGGGCTCGTCCTTTCAATGTATTTTCATTAGTCCTCTGATATATACGACTTTATGGCATCAGAGTCACCCTGATTGATAACTTGCATAAAATATCAGAAAGAAACTCGGCCGAGGAGCAAGTTATGCGTGTTCTTCTGTGACAAAAGAGCCCATTCGGTGACGCTTGTGGCTAGAACTGTCTCCACTTTGGTCTACGTACCATGAGATTTGAACTGGATGAAGATTCCGAAAGAGGTGTATGTATACATGGGTGATCTGACCCAAATCGAAAGTCACATCCCCCTAGCGCAGGGTAATACTATGGGTATGCCAGATTGGGTGAATACACAGCAGGACATCCTAATTATTGGGCTAATATTGTACCCCTATAGATCGTTGGCGAAATATTTGGGAGGGCCCACTGTATGTGTATGTTATCAGCAGATTAATGTTCAATTATTAGGTTGTTTTCATGAAAACTAGCTAGAAGTGGGCTATTTTCCGGATAGGGTGCCCAGTTCGTACTCTGTATGTGGGCTGTTCGTGTTGTAAGCGATGTTATTTCCGTCCTCCAATGAATACCCCCTGCGCAAGCCACTTGTCGGACTCCAGAACCCGCGTATCTTCTTCATTGTTGCTTGCACCTTCAATTCTGCCCAATCCGTGCAAGTTTAGTCCAGCTTCGCCACAATCTAAATATTGCTGCCCAAGTGGCGACCGGTGTTTATTTATATCTGAAAAGGTTAGCCTTACACTGCCTTCCCTCATGCGTATACTTTTCTCCCTGCTTCAAGTTCCGTAACCGCATTGGAATGTTGAGATTATGGAATCTCAATTGTAGTCATGATAGGAACACCACAGCGGACCGTGGTTAGATGTGAGATTACAGATTACCCAATTCAATCAGTAATCTTCCAGAATGAGCAAGTCGTATATAATTATTCGCAGGAATGAGTTTTAATTAGGTCAAGCGCTAGTTCGAATTGCCTTGCATGCAATACATACAATGGAACAAATAACTGTCAACCATGATAACTAAAGTTCATTTTCTCAGAAATTGAACAAGGAGATTATTAGAAGAGAAGCGCCAAAAGGGCAATTGCAAAAGCCCAGAAACTGCACACCGGTAGTTTTGACCCAATATTGGCATGAACGAGAGTTTCAGTTGGCTTAGATCCTGTGGGCTTGGACACAGTAGTCTTAGGGGCAGTTGGTGTAAGAAGAGAGGTAGTGTGAGTTTTGCAGCTAGTTGTCAATGTCGAGGACGCCAGGTGCACAGGGTGGCTGGTTTTAGAAGGAGGACTGGTCGTAGTAACAACCACCAGATTCACCGAGGTGGTAGATGAACAAGTAACCGTGCTAAACTCAACCTGGGGAACAGTTGCCGTGTGCGAGGACCAGCTGATGGTGGTACAAGGGGGCTGAGGAATAGATGCGACGGTCTCGACCACGGTACGTGTATTGGCAGTGATTTGAGGGCCAGCAGTGGTCTTAGGAACAGGGTCCGAGGAAGTGCAGGTTGTAGCGATATCTACAATAGCAGGGTTCTCCGAAACGAAGGGGGCGCAAATACCAGCGAAGAAAGCAAGCGCGGAATCTTCCTCCTTTTTGGAGCTGCTCCAGGCCCGGATGCACCCGCTAACTTTGTCCGTGAATTCGGTGGACGGGCAGAAGCATGCAGCATCGCTGTTGGAGTCGCACTTCGGAATGGAGAGCCACGTGTTGAGACACTTAGGTACCACATTGGGGCAGGGGGCAGTAACAACGGGCGGGCTGGACTCGGTAGTGGTCGTGGTGCTGATGGAGCTTGTAAATGGGGGGTGTGAATACACAGGAGAAGTTGTGCTAGGATTAGTTTCCACGGGCTTAGATGGGCAAACTGTGGTTGACAGTGGGTATGTAGAGGTAACCAAAACAGTCGAGTGAGCAGGACAGTTAACGACAGTTGGTGCGCATTTAGTGACGGTTATCACCTGGGTACTCCAGACTGTGGAAGTTGTCATTTGCTGTGAAGGGTGGCTGGTGGTAGAAGCCTCAGTAACAGACGAGGTCAAATGGAAGGGAGGCAGGGAGGCAGTCGAGCTCGGGGGATCCGAATACACAACATGAGGAGAGGCTGTGCTAGTTTCCTTTTCAACAGGTGTAGAAGGACAGACTGTGGTTGACAATGGGTATGTAGAGGTAACCAAAACAGTAGAATGAGCAGGGCAATTGGTGACGGTTGGTGCGCATTTGGTGATCGTGATCTCCTCGGTAGTCCAGACTGTGGAAGTCGTCATCTTTTGGGAAGAGCTAGTTGTAGTAACCTCCAGCGTAGTAGATGGCAAATGGAAAGGAGGCTGGGAAACAGTCGAGCTCGGGGTAGGCTCGGGGTGAGAGTGAGAGGGGCCAAGGACCGGGGGACCTGGCGGCTTGGATCCAGTAGAGCAGTCAAAGTCGATGGAATGGATCTCTAGATCACAATCTCCGTACTTGCTCTCTTGGGGAAGCGTGAATTCGACCGAGATAGCACCGCCACACTGGTCGTTACCGACATCAGTCCCCCTGTACGAGCTGGAAGCGACATGGTGACAGGAAGAACCATCAGGCATTTCGTAGATTATGAAAACATCGGTCTTCCGGGAAGTTGAAAGATGGAAGTTTCGGATTGAGAATGGAGCGTCAGTGGCGGAAATCTTGATTGTCCAGTCATCTTCACTTGAAAGTTTTCCTCCAAGACAAGTACCCTGCAAAAGGTTAGAATTACAAACGTTTGATATGTGTAACAGTGATTTACCCCGTAACTAGATCCTTGACAGCCATTCTTGGGCTCGAGGCCAACGAAGTGGAAGCCTTCAAAGCTCCAATTGTCCCCGTTTGCCAATTCAGACAAGTCGAAGCCTTTCTGCTGAGCATCGGAACACTGATTGTCGGTATTGTCCGGACTGGTGTAGCAGACATCAGTACCCCACCACTGAGATATCGCCTAGGTCAGATCTATGTCCTAAGTTGTAGAAATGGAAGGACTCACAAGGCCTGATGGATGAGCCAGTACAGCACCAAAAAGCGAGAGAAGGGCAATTCCCTTCATGATGAGCAAGACTATATTAATCAAAGGCAGTAATTAAATAAGATAAGAAAATGAGCGAATGACGCTTGAGTTGAGCGCGGGTGAAAAAAGAACGAAAATGAGAGACGATATTGGCGAAGTTTGTCGGTTGGATGTTGGATGGCGAGTATCATGAGGGTCAAGACATGGTCCTTTTTAACCTCATCCCCTAAATCCCCTAGTTGAGCTTTACTATCAACAAAGCAGACAGTAAAAAGGAATGTGAGCCGCTCTAATACAGGAATTCGCGATCAATCCAATGGCGAGACCTCAAACTCATCGTGAAGCAGCTAGTTTAATAAAATCGGGGAATTCACATCGCTGTAGTTCAAGGAACCAATGCAGGGGGAACATTCCAGTGCTAGAAACCCCGAAAGACCAATTAGAACAGTCGGTAATTGTACCCGAGCTATAGGGCTCGGTCAAAATCACTTAAAAGTTCAAAGGGTTGAAAATCAAGCAAGGAGCTACATCTTAGCAGCTTGGACGAGATATCCAGGTAAGAACAACTCGCAGTATCCTACACTTTGTTTCTAGAGAGACTTTTCTGATTATGAAACGAACTAGATATCACCATGAAAGACTTTATAACTATGGTAACGTCTATACGTGGAATATTGGAATCCCGATAGCATTGGAGATCAGACATTCCATTTGAAAGTTTCCAACTCTTCTTCGAGGTTTCTATAGAAAGGTTTCCCTGGATTCCAATAGTCGGTTGAACAGAAGTATCAAGGCCATTATCAATCGTTTTACATACGCGGATCACAAGGTGTCCACACAAGACAAAGAACCCGGAAAATTCAACTACATACATTCCTGTTGGCGCATTCCACCAAACAGTTGCCTGACAAGTAGGTTAGCATGGTATCAAATAGACCGTAGCCAAAGTTCCACACGGAAGCTCATTATCGACTATGTATTTCCACAGAAAGCTCCTTAGGAAGCTCATAGGGAAGATAGATAGAGGAGATAGCGCAGCACGGATAGCAACATATATTCACGCTCGCGAGAAATGCTCGCAAGATACCTGCCCGAGAGCATAACGAGATTCCAGTCTTCAAGTTTGCACTTGTATATCAAAAACAAACCAGTAACACATCAGGAATCAAGAAATCAGTCACTGCGCCCAATTTGGGAAGATTGTATATGAGCACTCACAACGAGATGATATAGATAAGTATGTCAAGTCTAAAGAACACATCAGTCCTGGAGTATGTAGATATAACCTCAGAACTTGTATACTCTGGTGTGTGACACAAAGCACATGTCTGTACAACCTGAATATGCGCTAATACCATTAGGGTTAGCTTTCGAATCCTCCTTCTTAGGTAGGCGGTGGCGCTAACATCCTGCACGGACCCTGTGTTTCGACTAGGTAGATCGCATCTGATCTCTTTCTCTTCTGTCAATTGGTTAACTGCAAGAATCATTCTTTTGATTGCCCAGCATGTCTACCTCACCAGAAGCCTCAGCATTTGTCCTGCAAGAGCGCGTCAGTGGCTCACCCAGCCCTGCTTCGTCGAGCCTTGAGACGGAAGCCAAGCATGACATCGACAGCCAGAAAGACCACGCGGAAAAGAATGAAGAAGAACCCAAAGCACTTGAAGAGCTGAAATCCGACGCGTCCAAATCGCAACCCGATGAACCTGAACAAGATGAACTGACATCTTCGCCACCACTTCCCGATGAAGTCCCACCACCACTTCCCGCCGAGGCTCCGCCCGCACAGGTTGATGATGGATGGGAACCTGCGTGGGACACCACCGCAGGGGCATATTACTTTTACAACCGCTTCACTGGAGTTTCACAGTGGGAAAATCCTCGCGTGCCGCAAGCCTCGGTAGTCCCAGCAATCCCAGCAGCACCCGGCACGGAAGACAGCCACCAAAGCGCAGCCCCAAAAAAGGAACCAGTCCTCGGTGGCTACAATCCCGCGATCCACGGCAACTATGACCCCACCGCACCGTATGCGCAATACCACGAAGAGCCAGAACAGCCCGCGGCCGCAGTCAGTTTCGATCCCTCCGCAGCATATGCAGCTACAGGCACATTCAATCGCTTCACTGGGCGATGGCAAGCTGCAACAATCAATCCCGAAAACCATAATGATGAGAACAAATCTCGACGACAGATGAACGCTTTCTTCGATGTTGATGCCGCGGCAAATAGCCATGACGGCCGGAGCTTGCGCGCAGAGCGCAGTGCCAGGAAATTGACGAAGCAAGAGTTGAAGCGGTTTAAGGAGAAGCGTCGTGAGAAGAAGGAGGAGAAGAGGCGAGCTTGGCTCAGAGATTAGGGTCGTGTGGCTAGGTGTTTATTTGAGTTCTAGGAGGGAGGGAGGGCTGTTTGATGTATTCTCTCGTTGTCACCGGTCGCATTACCATTTCGGACCTTTTTGATACCATCCCACCGGACGTGGGGCTCGGCGTTTGAGCTTGTTTGATTTGTTTTTCTCTTGGCGTTCTGCCTTGCATGTGGATAGAGGCAGAAATACTCGTCTCTGTCCCCGTTTGAGCAAAGTTCTTTGTTCAATGTACCATGTATCAACATGAATATCGTCTTGACATGAAATTCCTCCAGTAATTTGAAGCCGTACGATGCGCGCGTGGTGATTGGCATCCACGTTCATCTATGGTATCCCTTTAACTTGACTGATAGTCGACTGATAGCCCGCTATCAGTCACATGACCCGCGATATCAAATTATTTTTTGCGGCGATCGCTTCATTTGTTGCCGGGATACTTCACACTAGAGAGCAAAGAACTGAAAACAAAGGTAAGGTTGAACTTACTTCCCGTTAATTGACCTTGAAATCGAGGTGGGAAAACACCTCGAACACCGATTCCCATTTTGTGGCTAGAACTTGTCCTTGACATTGAAACGCTTATCACCCGGATATATCGTGAGGGGCATGCTGTCGTACTATGCAAAATCCCCAATATCCGCAGTCCTCTATGATTTTACGAGCATCATACCCTTTGTTTTCTTGCCACTTATCTTGTTATCCTCCAATCGTGAACGTGAACCTATTACTGACACCCCACTCCAGCTACTTTAAATAAAGTGGGATATCAAAAACAACCCCACCAAGAAAAAAGAAAAAAAAAATAATACCAAAAATACCTGGTTCATCACACATCATGTCCGCATCCACGACATCACAGGCAAAGCCTTCAGTGCCAATCGCACTCTCCGCCGAGGCAGTTGATGATCTGATCTATGACGCCCGAGCAGGCGACCTTGAGGCCCTAAATGAGGACATCGCCAACCTGGCCAGCCAACACAGCTGCAACGAGTCCCAGATCGTGGCATCTGCCATTGATATGGCAGATGAGAGTGAGGGTGGCTCGGGCTCCTGCGTTCTGCACTTCCCCGCTGCGAATGGAAACTCCGGTATGTCAATTGCTCGATTTGAGTTGACTCATTTGTCTTTTTTCACCACCCAATCCCCCGGGCCTCTTCTTTGTATTTACTAACACTGCTCAGAAATCCTCAAAACTCTGCTCCAAAAGCTGTCATCTGCAGACGCTGCCCAGCGTACCGCGTTTGTTAACCACCGCAACAACTCTGGCAACACGCCTCTGCACTGGGCTGCGCTTAACGCACACCTGGAATGCGTTAAGGCGCTTGTTGAAGCTGGCGCAGACGTTGATGTTAAGAATGACGCTGGTCACGATGCTGTGTTCCTCGCTGAGCGGACGGCGTGGGCTGCTGTTGAGGGCGACGAGGACGTTGAGGGTGCTGAGGGTGGTGATGCTCAGACTCAGGAGATTGAGATGACTATTGGCGAGAATGAGGGCGAGGAGAAGTCTGAGGGTGCTGGTGAGATGTCTGCGGGCAGACAGGTTGTTGAGTGGCTCCTAGCTTCGGACGTTGGCGCTAGTTTGGAAAAGGGGGCTACTGAGGGTGAGGCTAGTGGATCTGCTTGATTTATATCAAGGAGGTCGGGATACCATCGCTCTTTTTGGCAGATATGATTAAGGAAAAGTTCAAGATTTCACACATAGAATCGGAGATATGGGTATTTTCTATTCTTGCACATGTTGTTCGTTAGTGTCTATATTAATGCATTTTGATTCTTTTTATCGTAAAATTTCGCCGAAACACACTGCACAACCTTTGAAATGCTGCTCTAGTATACATAACGTTCATATGCTTTCATATACACATCAATTTAATCATTGCGGACCTTGCCCGCTGCCGTTCCTGTAGAAGATGAAGCGTCCACAGGTAGCGGAGTAGGGGAATCGATCTCCCGAACTTTCGCGTCAAAGCCGACCGTGAAGCGCCGGTCTCGCCAGACGACTGTCACACCGCCATACACCGCCATGATCCAGATAGGCAGGGCTAGCAGTTCGCGGCCGAGCCAGGCGCCAAACCATTGCATGAACGGGCGACGAGTAGTTTGGGATGATCGGTAGGGTTGAGGTCGAGCAAAAGCTGGGGTATCCTCATCTAACTCGATGCATCTTGCGGAATGCAGCTTGATATACAGTGTCCAATCGACCAAGATCCAGGATACTATGCCAAGTGCGAACAAAACAAAAAACCCACACCATGTCCTAAGGTGGGCGGCAATTTGCACGTTATTCCGCTCAAGATATGGCGCTAACGCAGTGGTGATGCCCCAGGCGCCATAGAGTGTGCATAAGAACGACTCGGTGCCTGGTTCGACAAGCGTGGCGAGCAGAACGGTGAATTTACGGACTCGCAGCCACCGGACACGACGGGCGATGTATGCTGGCACGCTCATGTTGGCAACAGGCTGAATAGCCATGTCACCAAAAACCATGGCATGCTTGCCCCAAGGCTCGCGGAGCTCTTTCTCTTCCCGCACTGGCTTCTTCCACAGCAGATCGCCGATCAGATGATCTTCGCAGATGTTATCGGAGAAGAAATCGATACCGGGATGGCGAGCCTCGGGATCAGAGGCGGATGGACTGGTGAGATAGTCGAGATGGGAGCGGCGAAACATGTTAGATTTTCCCACGATGCACGGCGCAACGAGAACCGTGTTGATCGCGGTGTACATTTTTGCGTGTGAAGAGGACAGGAACAGCTCTTCCAATCGACCGCCTCCAGTCGCGATCATGGCTGCAGGCCCATCCTCCGGACGGATAGACGGCATCGCTGCGGCCGCTGCATCGGCATCCGTGGATTGCGGGTTGGTGTCTACGAGCGCCTGCCGCTCTTCACGCAGGTTGCTCTCTCCTGTCACATCCACAGCTACAGGCAGATGGTGCACGAACTTGTATTTCTTGCTCGATGAGGGTCCAGTCCCGCACAGCCTGTCCACCATCCGGGCACAGACTCCTTTCCCCACCCAGACATTGCAGTCAATGATCCAGACAATGTCTCCTTTCGCTTCACGGTATGCGCGGCTCATATTCCGGATCTTGGGGTTTGGCCCGAGCGTGTATTTATTGCTGCCATCCTGCTGCAATAGTGGATCTTCCTCTTCGACGAAAATCCGCGCATCGACATGCGGGAAGTCGGTAATTAGTTTGCAGAGGGTAGGGTAGGCCGGATCATCGCGAGTCGATACGCAGAGACGAATGCTAAGCTTGTCGGTCGGGTAGTGCTGTCGAAACGTAGCAGCGAGGCAGTCATAGAGGTGTGGCTCAAGACCTTTAACAGGCCGGATGGCGGTGACGTGCGGTACGTTGGAGGCGTTCGTTACTCGTGACCGATACGGCTGGCTGAGGAAATATTTCCATCTGAGCAGAAAGGAATGGCATTAGTGATATGGTTAAGAACCAACAGGCCAAATCATACATTTGAAAATATCCTAGACCGCAAACTCCCAGTATGAATGCATACCAGATCAGGGCAATCCAACCGATCGCGACGGAGGCGTACAGCACACCATCGTCAGATCTGCGAAGGAGGAACGAAAATATAGGCTTTAGCATGGGACACGAAGGAAAAACAACATAAAAGCAGACGAGAAGGACATTCTGGAGGAAAGGAAGAAGAAGAAGAAGAAGCAATAGGTGGTTTTCATTTCGGCAGTTGGTTGTCTCCGCCCTTCGATCTACATATACGCGTATTGGACCCGTGGACCAACCAGAGGCATCTCTTTCACACTAAATAATGTGCTATAAATAACGGGATGTATAAGAATACACCTGGTCATTGTTGCCTATCCAGAAGGTCCGGATACAAAAGTAAGGACTTATGCAGTCCAATTGGGGCAATTGTGGCTTATTCCTTTATTCTCGGACGTCAATATGAAGAGAATTAAAAAAAAATATCAATATTTCCCACAGACTCCTAGACCTATCCCATGATACCCGAAAGCAAATGCACATTCCCATTAATCATGTTTTTTTCTTCTTCCGGACTAAGCTCGCATTGAGCAAATTGACACCAGCTGGCTCTGATGGAGCGGGTTTCCTGTCTTCCGATCCACTCGACACTTGGGTTCCATTCACAACCGGCGTGTTGCCTTCGCCCAATGACTTCTTTCGCTTGCGGACCAGTCCGAGATCCAGGATATTGTTGGTATTGGTATTGGCAGGCTGGGAAGCAGTGCTGCTCGTGGTATTGCTGCCGACAACCTTCTTGCCCCATGTAAGCTCGTCCGCGAGGGAAGAAACCTGGTCAACGTAGAGCTTGGTGCTAGCGACCACTTCTTTCTCGTCATAAAAATGGTCTAGAACCGAATCCATCATCTTTTTGTAGTCTGCTTCGCTGAGAACGACCTGTCCACGGCCGACCTCTGGCCAGTCGAAAGGATTGACAATGCTAGATCCATCATCACGGGGAAGTTTAGGGGAGGCACCGGCGGTCGTGAAATTTGTTGTTGCCTTCGTCAAGGTGGCGTTTTCTTCGGACTTGCTAGAGCCATTGTCCACATTCTCGTCATTTGGAATTGCCCCGGAAATGTTCGTTCCATTGGAGACTAGGCCGGTGGCAGAGGAACGGCGTGTTTGGCTTTCCATTGATGTGGAGTTCATCAGACCAGGAGGATTGATGACCAACCAAAGAAAGCCGACTAACCGACCAGCAGAGCATTCTTGGCGGAAGGACATCATCTCCCAGAATTGGTCCAAGGACCGTACGCTTCGCCAGCGTCCGGCATTAGGGTTGACAGGCTGACCTTCATTCTCTTCGGGAAGCTCACCATCCAGATCAACGAGGAAACGAGTCTTGGGATCATCTGGGAAACGAGGCACCAAGCAGCGGGGGGGAGCCGAGGGGTCGTGGTACAATTGCTTGAGTGGATAGCCGTTGAGCCACCGTGGGCGATCCTGCGGATCGGTTTTGACAGTAGGCGGGAAGAAATTGCGTGTTTCAAAGCGGTCACAGCTTGGAACGATCAAGTATGCGGTGGCAGAGGCCTTGGCAGCTTCGACTGTTTGATCCAGCGCTTTCGTCTCTTGAAGAGTGGACTCTGGTTCATGCTCGCGTAAAATCGGATCTAGAACACGGCACCACCACTTGATTAAGCCTCGGTCATCCAGAACGTGCTTTTCGGCGTTCTCAATGCTGCCCGGGAATAGGTACTGATTTTGGGCGCGAGCAAACAGCGACACCACCAAGCGTACACCGGGCCGTTGGCGCGTTCGAGCCAGAAATGAGAGAAATGTATTGGAGACCAGTCTCAGGACAGACACCTTGGTTGGCAATTTTAGGAGATGGAGGAAACCAGTGGAGTCGGCCTTGGAGATGAAGATGGTGGTTAAGTGGGCCGTGTTGTAGACCATCACCTCCATTCCGAAGATAATTGTCTCACCATCATCATTGGAGTCAATTGACACCGAGAGGAAGTGATTTTCGCAAAACGTCGGCTCGGAGACCTGGCCCGGCGCAGCTGCAAAGAGAGCTTCACACGGAGTGGGTGTTGAGGAGACATGGCGAACGGTGATCTCAACCCCGGTGGGGAGAACCTTGGCCAAGAGATCTCCCAGATCTGCCGCCATTCTCATTCGCCCAATGAGAGTCGTGGAAAAGGTGAAGAGAGGAGCTGGAGACTGCGGAGCTCAATTTCACGCCCTTGGAGATCACGTGCCAGGAACATATATGGTCTGTCGTTTTAGGAAGGTCGATATGTATATATTCAGAGTTGTTGAATTTGGTCAATTATGTAGGGAGGCAATGAAGGTTTCAGCAATGGGATTGAGACCAGGTACTTATGTCGACTTTATAAAGAAGACAGAAGGCTTATTTCATAGAGACCATAAGCTTTGTGCCTAGCATGTTTGCTCCATATACTAAGATGAGCTAATATGAGAGGTTTGATAGCGTTGGATCTCTAATTTGTCACTGGTTCTTGCATTCTTTCTTTCTTTCACTTCTGCCAGTATCTTCCCACATTTAGTCCATCTTTCAATCCAAACCGATACTGGGAGACACAAGCAAAGCAAACAAGCTGAAGGTAAGCAGGACTAATCAGATTCATATTTTATGAATTAATAGTTCATCAAACATGAGAAGCACAGCTTCGAGTGGAACAGAGCCGCAACCCGGTCACTTCATCCCTATCAAGATGTCTCACAACCTCATACGTAAGTCTACATTTGTGTCACCTCGTTGTGCTCAGAGAAGTCATTGATCATGCGCCCCAGTCCCTGACATCAACATGCAAGAGGTCTGTGTCCAGCTGCAGATACGTTACGCCTGTGGTCACTCGACAGGCGGCGAGTTCATCAAATGTCAACGACACATGAAAAAAGAGGATGAGCGCTGCATTGGCCGTCAAATTAAACACATAGATGTCAAGAATTCGCCCCACAAATGTCGCTTATGCCTGCGAAGTGAATGAGACATGATGTGGAATCCATTCGACCAGGGTTGGCAGAGAGGGCTTTATCTTTGAACTCTTGGGAAGGGTGAAGATGGAGCACTATGGCACATATGAATATCGCATTGACAGAGGAACCGATACTGTCTATCTTTGAATCAAGGAAAATCCCAGAATTTGACACATTATTTTCCTAAATCCCAGTAGAAACCCACGCGAGGGACATGAATGTAATTAAGTGCATAAGTGACTGTATCACCCTGATGTCATTTTTTGGGGCCTGGGGTTACTTAAAAGTAAGAAGCTACAGCATCTAGATCATCGGCATTGAGCAGAATGACCCCTTCCCTTAAAAGTGTCCTCCAGACAAGGTTTCGTGCACGAATCGGGAAGTACGGCGTGTTCCAATATCTAGCACCAATACCGCGCTCATTTGCGATGGCGATTTGGTCTCGGAGAGCTTTGAGTTGGTCGTCTGAGAGAATCGGGTCCGTATCGACAGTTATCTTGCCGACGGCTTTCTGGAAATCTGTTGAAGCAACAGGCGATATAACGCCAGTTATATTAGCATACTTGGGATCATTGAGATTCGCGAGAGGCGCATCAAAAAAGTAGTCTCGGTCTTTGATGGGCGCAACCATGTCGAACGGTGTCTCTCCCGTGCCGATGATAGTGACGGGTCCATTGGTAACAGTCTTGCCATCCTTGACAGTAGTAAGGTAGCCCTTCTCTCGCAGAGGCTCCAAAGCAGCAATCACAGCCTTGAATGTCTCATGGCCGGATGTTTTCACGTCAATGAAGAAGTAAAGCGTTTGGTCGGGAACAGTATCCCACACGCCACTGTTTCAACAAAGCATTAGCGGTGAGACCATATTATGCCCTGACTATATACTCACTTCTTGGTAGCCGATGTTACAAACGGGCTCTCAGGATTCTGGCGCTCCAGGACATCTAGAATTGGATTGATATACAAGGATTCCAGAGTTCGGGACTTCGTTAGGGCGGATTGATCATGGCCAACCTTGTTTGGTTAGTATCCTAGCCAGCGGAATGGACAGGCTATCATAGGTTAACCAAACTCACATAGAGGGTACCGTTGTATAGCCAGACATCTGCTTCGGTAGATGTGCAGCCATGTGAGAGACCTGTGTATGGTAATGTTAGGGACAATGAGATATTAGGCACTAGAGCCCTGGCATACCGGTATAGAAAGGCTCGTCTCTCCAATAATCACTTTGGTATAATCAGTAAATGTTCAGTCAGGAGTGAGCACTAGGGGAAGTATCCTTACTTATGAGAATGAACAGGAATCTAGATATTCGTAGTCCCCAGGGTTAACAACATTGTCCAGATGGCGGAGAGCCCCACGGAGAGTTTATCGATGTATATTATCACTGATAGACTCACAGGTAGGAGATCTCTTGTCAGATCAGTGGGATACCCATAGTCTGTGCTGCCGTGGGTGTTTTTCAAGATGCTCTGTAGGCTGGAGGTGATCGCCCCAACGGCGGGATCCGGACCCGCGAGGAGAGCCACAACAACGCTAGAGAGGAATAACATGGAGGCAGAGAACATTGAACGAGACAATTACCCAAATAATTGATCCTCCTTCGTGTATCGAACTGGGGTTGAAAGAAGGTGGGATTGAATTGACTGAATTGAAGAGGTAAATTAGCCAATGGCGATCGGAATTCGGACTCACGTGTTTCCCCAAGGGGTCTGTCTGTATCAATGCCCATAATGTCGAGGGGGAATATGTTAAGAGTTGACTATATAAGAAATCAAGTTGATCATTTAACCCATTATTATTTATCAAATGGCCAATTCCTTGACCGTTAGAAAAAGAACATATAAAAGGGTACTCAAGACGCGAGACTAATTGAGAGCTGACCGTACTATTGTTTACTGGATAGATATGAGAAATAGAGGATAGTAATGTGTGGTATTTAGCATGAATCCAGAAGGTGCTAAAAAACATGAAAATCGCAAAACCAGCACCGTCATTCAGGGAGCTCGAGGACAGAAGGTAGCGAGATTGTTGGAGAGGTCAGGCTGTGAAATGAAATCTATGTACTTCATAAAATGAAGACCTTAAACCTCCCGCACACTTGGCGAAGAGGCAGCTCCGGTGTCTTGTGAGTTCCGACCCCTAAGGCTGAGGTTTCCGATGCGTTGGACCAGGTTGCTGCCCACAGCATCAACTGCACCCTTGGGCGCAAGCAAGGTCGGGCCTTGGGCGGCAGCTTCTTGGACTCTGAAGAGTTTAATCGCTGTCCCGTTCCATACACCAACTGTTCCTGGGGTTGCACCCGAAGCGGAACCGACTACCATCTCGCTGGAGAAGATGAAGCCCCACAGCAGCGATTCGTACCAGCCCATGGAAAGTGCGGACCACTCAAATGATTGCATGCGAACCGGGGTTGGTTCCGAGATTATACTCTTGACCTCTGGTTCTTCAGCAAATGATGGGAGGTTGTGGATTAGTGTACGGGCCTCTGGGCTAACTGCGCTTACAAGCGCCGCATCAGGAATGTGAGGTGCAATGGCGGAGATGATGGTGAGGATTGTGTGCAAAGGAAGCTCGGGCAACCATGACTCGAGCTGGGAAATATTGTTATTAGCGAAACATTTCGTGGAAAGGTGGGTTGGTCTGCATATACTTACCCATGGCACGGTTGGTGTGAAACCACTAGCCGAGACGGTGAATAAAGCAGACATACTTGTCTGACTGGTCATACTGTTCTGTCGGGAGAAAGGAGGATGCCCAGCAGGTTTCTTGCCCCGTGCCTTTTCGGACATTGCTCGCACCTGCTGCACTCCGTTCTCATCCGTGGTGGATGTCGTGGAGGGTCTTCGTGATGTTTGAGCTGAGAATGATGATTGAGATGGAGTCTGTGTTCCCTCTTCCTCGTGTTCATCATCGGAGTCGTCATCACCAATTGCAAATGGGCTGTTCTCTTCGGGAATTCTAGTCAATGGTGACCGGGCGCCCGAAGAAATGTGTAGATCTTCCTCTGACTGCGAAAGTGTAGGGCTGACGGCAACATCAGAAGAACTGCGAGCTTTCCTCTTCTCATTCTGCCGCTCGATCTCTTGCTGGCCACTCTCGAGAGTGAAAGCCCGCACAGCTTCAAAGCGTTGCTTGTATTTCAGTATCGAGTAGACGAGATATGGGTTTTCTAGCCAAAGTCAGAAATCTCTTGGCCGGAAGAGAAGATCTGGATAGGGGATTTACCGGTGAACTTGTGCTCCAGGATAATGTTGATGAAGTCAAGCAACGATGCAAGAAGCGTATGGTTGGTTTCGTTCGCCAACAGGAAGCTGGGTGCAGACATAGAAGAGAAAAGCTGAATAATCTTCGAGCAGGTGCTTGGAGAAATGTGTTCGATATAGGGAGCAAGGTTATTGAGGATGATAAAAAGCGCAGGATACACGGCGTCTAGATTCCCCTTGCTGGTTGTCATCAACGTGTGAATTGACTGCGGCGGTTAGTATGTTACTATGCTTTTCGATGGAGCAAAGGACAAACCATGATCAAATAGTCGGCATAAGACCCCCGGAACTTCAGTAGCCGGATCGATTGTGGTAAGGTCTCCTGAGCTTCGAATTTGTTGTTTAGGCTCTTCCCAAACGTTGGCTCCGCGCTCATTGTCTGAAGGATGAAAACGCACATCCGGACTACTCCTTGTTTGGAAGTATCCATTCGATACTCCATCGCATAGAAGATACATAGAACAAGGAAGTCATGGGAGCGATTAGAGTCGATGATAAATGACCGGAACCTTTTGTTGCACTGCAATGTCTCCCAGAAAAGGACCAACATCTCAGGGGCCCATTTCACCGATCTTTGACTCCCAGGAAGATAAGAAGCAGTAGCTTGCATCTGGGTTGATTAGTTAGCATAATGCCTTTATACGTTGTTTAGTAGAGAATAAATACCGGCTGATTCAGAATTCTCGTCATGCCATCCACCAGGAATTGGAAGTCCTGAGGTCTATGTAGCCTGCCAAAGTAATGGCGGTAGTAATTCTTCGGCGGAGTTCCACGACCGTCTTCTGGAATAGGATACAACAAGAGGACAAGGAGAAGTTGCACGCAATATATCACCAGTATCTGCCTGGGATCTTTCCAAACAACGTGGTCGTATGGGACTCTCCACGACGCAGGGTTATACTTCATTGCCTGGTTTGGATTAGCATGGCTCCCGCTGCCGATTGAGTAGAACAGAACATACTGTGTTGAGAAGAGAGCACAGGAGGGTCAAGACAGCCTGCTTGTCTTGGCAAGTTGTGATGTAAGTAATTGCCTTGACACCTTGGACGGGCAACGTATCTATACCCAGTCAGTAAATGTTGGAATGCCTCGGTTGTATCAGATCCTGGACTCACTAGATGGCAAATACATGGCCTTTCCAGTCAGAGTGAGCATCAGCCGTAGAATCTCGCATCTGTTGCTTTCCAATGTTTTGTTGGACCCCATAGCCGTGTTGCAGCCCACACCACTCTGCCAAATCGAAAAAGAGACCTTGCCCTTCGCAGTTGGAAGTCGAGGGATTGTAAAGTCGGCAAAGAAGAGCAAGTCCAACAATGTGTCTATCAACTCCTCGGCAAGAGGCTTCACATCTTCATAATCCTCCGCGCGCGGTGACGTTGTCTCTTGGTTATCCTCTGGTTGTGCTTCATCAAAGATGACCTCCCCAGCAATCTGGGATTGTCTGGTCCTCTTCCTTCGACGTGCCCAGAAGAAGTTATCCTCCCATTCCTCCAGGTGCTCCGCCTCGTAAACATAGGGGAGGAGGCGAGTAAGGATCCGGATACAGTTGAGGACATCACGCTCGGGGGCAAGATCAGGGTCGGGGAATGACGGGTGGTTCTTCAACACCGTTAGTCGTGATGTGACTGCGAGTAGGAGTGTTCGAAAGTTGGGAAAGGCATGATCGCGCGTGCGTCGTATGTCAGCTGGCGTGAAAAGGCTAAAGACATCTTCGGTTGATTCAGGAAGCTCCCAGAACTACCGGCATGGTTAGCTCCCATGTCTCTAGGATATATACTCATTTTGTGTCAGAACATACTCTGGTCCAGTAAGGGTCCTCTGCGGGGATCTCCTGTTCCTCCGAGAGGCGGAAGATGCCCTGTTTAAAGACAAGCTTGGACTCCGAAGCTCCCATAGCGGAAGGGAGCTGGTAATCACGCCGTTGTGGGCTTCATGCAGATTTTCACAGCAAACTTCAATATGTAGGTGAGGCGAGGGCGCTTTCTGGCTGTTTATTTGCCAAGTGCTAGAAGTGGTTGGCAGTCCTAATCGTCCGGGCGCGGGATCTTGGCTTGAACACGGGGGGGGTATGGAAGATCGGCCAAATGGTACCAGTACGATTTATATTGGACTATATGACGAGAGATTACAACGGAATGCTAACTTGTCTCATATACATCTCCCTTATCTATATACGTATATTCTAACCCATTTGTTGGCACATATCTACCACAAGGCACTTTTAGCATCCACATCCATACATCCTGCCCAGGACGGAAAACATATCCAACAGCACCCCGGTTTGTATAAACAACCCAAATATATGTCAAAGGAACATTGCAACTGGCTTGTAATAATAAACCTCGAATTGGTATCCTTGTAATACATTGTGAAAAGAAGAACCGCTATGACATTAAACACCGGAACCCTGAATGACCCAAGCGCCCAATCGCGAAATTGTTAAGAAAACTGCATAGTATCAAAGAGCTCCCCCACTGGCTGAAAGCCGCCGGCTCCTCTCATACAGCCACTTGTTCTTGACTCCCAGACTCCCCCGTTTCCCCATGAGCGGAGAAGGTGTACTTGGGCCCATGCTCATGGTCGACTCTCCAAAGGAGTTAGTTCGAGCTAGAGAGGATGTGGACGATCCAAAGCTCTGGGACCCAAAGCTCTGGCGTTGAACAGATTCTCTACCTCCATTTGACATCGCTTTGTAAAGCAGAGGGCTGGAGGCAGGTGAGAAGGGTGTGCTGATAGAAGAGCGGCGCTCGGAAAAGCTTGCATTCGCGGACATGGGGGAGGACTGTCTGCTTGCGGGACTGGCCTTGCGTGAGGTGGAAAGCCGGTATCTGGGTGGGGTAACAAAGGTTGTTCCAGGAGTTGCTGGTGGTGTGACAGCAGGATCCAAACCAAGCAGTGAGCGTTGGGTGGGGGTGAGAGGAATGTCAGAGAGGTCGTCCTTTGGCCGAAAGAGGGGATAGAGTGCCACTAGAACATTGAAAATAAAGAAGAGCTGGAGAATGAACAATGGCACTTCTTGATACATATGGTTGGTGTCAAAAAATTGGCGCGAGCTTAAATAAGGCGGTTAACATATGACGAGATGCACCGGAGTTCTTATCACACTCACTAGGTTTTGAAGGTAGAACCAAATATCCAGCTCATTGTCAAAGCAGCGCCGTTCCACACTAGCTTCTTCACATTTTTCTGATCAAATGTAGCTGCATTTTGACGCCGGACGATCTCATCCAGCTGGGGGTGTCGCCATTTTCCAGGTGTCAGGGTACCCTCCGGGGTGGGAGGAGCAAATGGAGGTGTCGCCTTCGGGGTAGAGGGAAGAGATTGACTCGCCATTGCTAGCTTGTTGAAGACAATTTCGAGGGTGGAGAGCGAGGTGGAATTGACTGGAGACTGAAATCGTGAATCAGCCACCGATCCATACATGCCTATATGTTTTTTTCTCGAGGTCTTTTTGACAGTAGGGGTTGGACTCACTGATATTACCAACTTGTTCGGTACTTACCTGAGAGAAAACAAACACAAGGAGCTGTCAGTTAGTAATGCATATAGTTATGAACAATTGGGGGTCTTTTTTTTCAAAAGGTCATTATTGTTGTTGAGTATAAGTTGACGATCCCAAAGTGGCTGCGCTCGGCGGTTCGAAGAAGGGGTTGCACGGGTATAAGTTGACCCGGCCAAGCTGACACACCCTTATCGTGTGCCCCCAAACGTCATAGCCGCTGATTGTTGACACTTCTTCCTCTCTAGATTGAGCAACTAAAATGGCTGCTGATACTTCGCTCGTGGAGAAGCTGGATTCTTTGGTGGCTGATATTCTCGCCGACTGGAATATCTATACTACACTAGTCGCTGGGATTGTTCTCGCCTTTGCAGTTTACTCCGTCGTCTCGTCCCGGGATCCGGATGTGCACCCGTTCCTACTTGCTCGCCAATCTACGGCGGCCCCAATCCGCCAGCAGGGTGAATCTGCTACTTACAGGTGCCTGGAAACCCCACACGGCTTGCCTCTCCGCTTCGGACTGAATGTCAAGGACCCGGGCGCTCCGAAGTATACCGGTGGTCGGAGAGGTGACCTGCGTGATATTTGGAAGACCGCTGTGCGTGGAGCACTGAATGAGGACGGTACTCTTTCGGGAAAGCAAGGCAAGATCTACACTGTTCTAGGTCGAAAGGCCATTGAACACTCTTTGGATCAGGTGACACAAGAAATCAATGTTATCGGTCATCACCTCCAAAACTCCGGTGTAAAGACGGTGGCTGTTTGTCTTACAGACTCCATCGAGCTTTTAGCTACAATCTTCGGTATGTGTCTTATTATTCCGTGTGTGAGTCTCGATGTCTAACCTTGCGCAATCTAGCTGGCGCTTTCTATGGATTCAAGACAGTCATTGTGCCGCACAACCTTCCAGCAGAGACATTATCAGCGCATCTACAACAGGCAAAAGCGGATGTTCTCATTGCTGAAGCCGGATCCCTCGACGTGTCTGCTGTCGCCAAGAGTAACGATCAATTGTCGCTCGTCCTTTGGGTCGCCAAGTATGGCAATCGACACATGGATTGGAACGCACTTCCCGAGAACGTCAAGGATAGTTTAAAGGTTGCAGTTTGGCATGAACTGATCGAGGAGTTTAAGGAACTTGCCAGCTATGATGTGCCTGAGTACGACCCAAAGACAGAAACCCCTGCCGTCAACACTGTTTGGCCGTCTTCCTCCCAATCCGGCCAGTTCATCGAGTTCCAGCCAGAGGTAAGACCAACCCAATTGGTGTGACATCGTTTTCACTAACATTCAATTAGAATTTGGTATCTGCCATTGGAGCCATAGCCTCCACACTCCCCCGTACCCAGCGTTTTAACCCAACCGATATTGTTCTTTCTATCGACTCTCTTTCTCGGTCTTACCCGCTCTGCACAACTTTGGCGGCACTGTTTGCCAACTCATCCATCGCCCTTAACTCTGTCGCTGGAGAGAATGTCGATTTTGCTTTGGCTACGGCTGGGGTGTCTCCTACAGTCATTGTTGCTTCATCGCAGACCATGGCTGAGTACCACGAGCATATCATGCGCCCGCACACTGGTATCCTCGCGTCTCTTGGACGCTGGGTTCAGGCACGGACGTTAGATGCAGGAATCATGCCGACGCGCAACTTCTTCAGCCAATTAGCTCGTGTCAGTCCGACTTCTGAGCTTTCGCTAGATGAAGTTCGCTTGCTTTGCATTTCCCACCGCATTGATGGTAACCCTGCCGCTCATCTTACCTCCGAGCAATTGACCGAGCTTAGAATCTTCACCGGGGCCCGGGTTGTGTATGCCTTGACCGGTCCCGGTGTTGCTGGTGCGATTGCCCAAACAAACGCCTTTGACTATAGGTGCCTCACCGGTCCTAGTCACTTTGGCGCTCCGCTGAGTAGCACTGAAATTACTCTGACCAATGTCCCCGAAGACTCCCCCGACGGCACAGAAGAGGGACAGGTACGTCAGACTCAATTCCCCGCTTTCATATCGAGCTAACATTTACGTCTTTAGCTCACCGTCTCTGGCCCTGCTGTTGTCGGCGGCACCATTGCTCTTCCCAGCCGGGCCCGCATCAGCAAGGAAAATACCTTGGAATTGTCTTTCTGAGCGTGACAATTTCAAAGTGGCCATTCGAAGTAGCCTTCATTTAAAGCGTATTTGAAACTTGAACTTCCGGGATGTTTGGTGATGAAATCCACCAAGATATTGCGTATATCTGAAATAGCACCTAGCGGGGTCTGATGTGGCAGGAAATAAAATATCTATTCTCTGAAATACACAGCCAGCTCAAAAATATCTGGGAAGTACAGTAATATACATGCTGATGAGGCTCAATCAACAACAAAAGGAATCATAACAAAGCTCAAGCGCTTTCCTCAGCCTTTTGTCTGGGCTTTCCCCCGAGCAATTGCTTAGCCACGTTGTCTTCAAGCACGTCGACGTTCTTGACCTTCTGCAACTGCGAAATCAGGACAGGCTTAAGCTCATCACAGCGAGCCTTGAAGTTCCCAGTGTCTTGTGATGCCTTGGGCAACCCAAGGGCCAAAACCATGCCGTTGTAAATGGCAAGGTTCTCCTCAAGTCTCTCAATGTTCTCAAAGCCAGTGGCCGCATCATCCTTGAAATTTCCTCGGGACCAGGCGGCTTCAAGCTTCTGAGCGTAGCCACGGACCAAAGCCGTCTCCGCTTCCTTAATTTTCGCACAGGCCGCACTGAGCTCCAAAAGCGTGCCGATAACGAAAGGCTGGTGTTTGGGGTCATTGTCGATATTCCTAACGGAGTGTTCGTGGGAATCCATCAGGCTAGCTGCATCCCTCGCCAGTTTCAGAGCTTTGACGGTTTGGATCCCCTTGAAATCCGCCCTCGCGGCTGTCTTGTGAAGCTCGAAAAACAGACGGCGAGCGATGTTCTTGTTGCTGAGAGTCAAACCGGTGCGCTGGGACTGTCTAGCACACTCGATAATGGTTGAAAGTTTGCCAGCGTCGCTAGTTTTGCGAATGATGAACTCCCATCGGTCGCTGTTGATAGCATAGTTTGACATCTTGAGTCCACTGAGGTACGGGAAAAGGTTGCTGAAGTTCTTCGTCGCGACCATCATCTTGAGAACCTCGAGAGCATCTTTCTTCGATGGTAGATCGTGGTGCTTCTTGGGCGTTAAGGTGAACTCTTCGGTCTCGCTAATCTTCACGGTAATCGGCTCATTTTGCAATTGTTTGGCGTATTTTTCCCTGAACACGCTCTTTCTCTGTCGCTTGGGGAGAGCAAGGGGTATGAAAAGCTCATTGCGGAACCGCCCCAGAGCTTCGTC
The DNA here is from genome assembly GCA_928213465.1 of Penicillium sclerotigenum. Taxonomy (NCBI): domain Eukaryota; kingdom Fungi; phylum Ascomycota; class Eurotiomycetes; order Eurotiales; family Aspergillaceae; genus Penicillium; species Penicillium sclerotigenum. The sequence continues at coordinate 51,293 of CAKMRK010001146.1, read as the reverse complement.
TAACTCGGGGGAGGATGTTGAGGTGAATGTTGGGATTGCTGTTCCAGTCGTCTGCGATGAGAATTTGATAATATAATGGATACATTAATACATACATGCGTTCGAACCATAGCTGCGGGCCTGCATCGGTCTCAGAATGGACTGGCGCACCGAGCTGGTGGTGCTCTGGCGGAAGAGCCTGCTCACGGCGATTTGCGCCATGATGCGTGGTCAGATGTTATGTATGATGCGATGCAGGCAGAGAATGATAGTAGGCAATAAAACGCTAGACTTCCCCCAAGCAATAACGGGAAAACGAAGTTGATTGATATCCTGGAGTTGGAGGTGAAAAAAGAATCGCTGTTATCTGCAACCCGAACGGGCAATTGGAGGCTTGGCGGAAATTCTGCCGATCCGGCCAAAACTCGACTCCGACCTTCTTGACTTGACATCCTCATCATAAACATGGCGGCTCTACCAGCAATGCGCCCGCTGGGCTGCTTAAGGTCCTTGCTGCAGGCTTCAGCGCCTATGCAACCCTTCATCAACCGTCGATTCATCTCGACGGCCTATTCGAAGAGGCCCGAACGGGTACCTCTTCCCCCGAACATGCCTGAGCAATTCCTATCTCAAATACCTCTTCGCTTTCGCCCAGATCCTGGTATGTCCTGTTCAATTGAGTGAAATTGACGCGAGCTTTACTAATTGCCGCTATCCCACGTAGAGCGCCAGCCCCTCAAGATCTACCCTGCTCCGCCATCCGCTCGCAAAGCATGCAAGGACCCCATCGGAGCGGTTACCGAATCGCAATTGGCAGTCCTCGACCCCACGGGTGAGCGCAAGGCAATGTTCGACTACCGACGAAACCCACGCAGTGTCAAGCCCGGCGATATCGTACGAGTAACATTCAAGAACGGCGACCCATTCAATGGAATCGTTATGAGCATCAAGTTGCGCGGAATTGAAACATCCTTCCTCATGCGGAACGAGCTTACTCGTGTCGCTGTTGAGATGTCGGTCAAGGTTTTCAGTCCCAACGTGAACAGCGTGGAGATTGTCCAGCGATCAGAGAAGAAGCGCAGAAGAGCAAGATTGTACTTCTTGAGAGACCGCAAGCACGACCGTCGCAGCGTGGAGAATGTTGTAGCCAGCTATGTTCGCCAAAAGAAGGCTTTCTTGGGTGGCGGCAATCATCGGCGGTAATTGACTTAGAGGGCGTCCGGCGTGACCCTCATTTGCATACGTGTGGCTGTATTACTACCTATCATTTTGTACTTCCTCTGTGTTTATAAATTGCGATATCAAATAAACTTTGCAACTTTAAGCTCTTTTATTCTAGCGCCCATGCTGTCTCAGAGACATTCTTTGCGACACTTGCCGGTTTACGACTCTTCATGCTCTTCCTGGAATTCCACTGCTCTCAAACCCCCATAGACGTGCTAGATGATGACTTAATTTCTGCCTCCAACAAGGAATGAACATCTCTGCCCTAGTTGGATATGAAAGTTCAGTCCAATCCCTCTATGTCTCTTCAAATATCCCGATCCTTCCATAACGGAAAGAAACGCCTTATCTGCACATTTGGTGAACGAATGTATCACGCCCTTCATCCAAAAGGAGGATTCTCAGACCATTCCCAGTATCTGACCCTACTTCTAGTGTATCCATTTTCCCATTAGAACCTCGCGAGTCGACAGACCCTTTTCCTTCATTTGCATATATCAAGACTGCTGATGCAGTCTTCGAGTCCATATGGTTGCTAAAGTAGAAATCTTTCTCGAGAAACAATTGTTTTCCATCCTGCGAAACAATTAGCAGAGCTATGGGGATTGGAGCGTGTAGGACTTGCAAGGAGAATGGCCATGGCTTCGTTTTCGAGACTATGATCATGAAGAGGGGAACCTAATGCTCAATAGATGTACCGGAAGCTGTTGGAAGCTGTTAGTCTTCTTCTTACCAGTTCTGAAGGAGGACAGCAAAATAGAACAATATGATAAGGTAAAGAAACATACTTGAGGTTTTCTCGGTCCGTCAAATCCAGAAACGCAGTGGCATCTAGATCCCTCCCCTCGAGACCACCCTCCATCTGGGACTGGATGCGATCACGCTTCTGATTCTCCCAGCGCAGCAGTAGGCCAAGGATGCTGATTAAAACGGCCTCAATTAAGTGCGAGACTATCATGGACCAGATGCCCAGCGGATAGGTAGGTCTATAGTTAAAGTTAGTTCTCTAATTTTGGAAGGTAATAGAATTGTTCCCGAGGAAAAACGCACGATTGATCGGTTTTATAGAAGAAGGGCCCAGCAATATTTCCAGTGCAGTACCCTAGGAAGAGCACAGCGTTGGTGACGACTTTCTTAGTATGACCTAGAGCCACCATAGAATTAGCCTCTGTGATTGTTTGAATTGAATATCAGCCGAAGGAAGATGCCACTTACCAGCGGTGTTGGCTATTTGCATACTCAAAATGAGCACAAATGCAGCATTATATGGGCCTGTCAGATAATAGCAAATCAGGCGACCTACACTGTGTTTGATGGGAACAAAGCGAAGACCAAAGGAACCCGCTAGGTTAGGGATCAGGAAGATGAGGACGAAAACGCAGCGTCTGTTTTGGAAGCGGTCGTTAAGATAGACGCATGTCAGAATCGAGAGAGCAATGATAAAGCCGTACGGAATCTATGTTGTATACCGTGTTAGCGGAAAACAATGTGGCCATCAAATCAATCTTACCTGCATAAGAGTGGTTACCAATGTTGAGAAGCCGAATCCTTTAATAATGATGGTGCCAAAGTTTGAGATACCACCATTGGGAATATTGCCTATGTAAGTGTTAGTTGGTGCAATCGACTTTGACATGGCAGAAGTCACATACAAACCATGCCAAGGGTGAAGAAGATGTAGAGCTTATAGTCCATGAAAGCCTCCAAAATCTGATACGGTTTGAGATGTTTGTTCTCAACACCAGTCTGATTTCCTCGTAGACGCTCAACAGCTATACGGCGCTCTCTTTTGGTAAGGCCTTTTACTGTAACGGGTGAATCTGGAAGGAAGATGAACATGACAATACCCCAGGCAGAACACAGGGCACCACTAAACGAGGTTAATCAAATGAAATATTTCAATAAAGGTGAAAATCAACTTACATCACGATAAACTCATATTTCCAAGACGGTAGTGCACCTTGAAGATGACCAATTCCATAACCCAATAGCCCACCCAAGGCAATACCGAGGCCATTTGCTGTATACCACAGTCCGAGACGCACTGGCTGTTCACGGCGGGTATACCACATGCTCGTAATAAGCATGAAAGCAGGGTCAGCGCAGGCCTCGGCAGCACCGCCAAGGGCTCGAAGAATAGCGAGGGTCTCGAAGCTGCTACAGGCAGCTTGAATTATGAGGAAGACACCCCTTGAAGAGGAATGTTAGTATCTCGTTGTATAGTCTTCTATATCTGTTCAACAAACCACATAAAAATATTTGCACCCAGATATTTCCCTAAAGCAAATATCAGATGAATATTCAGTCCGATTGTCAGTCATGTAATGCGAGAATCATACCGATTGGGAGACGCTGCATCAGGAAATTCGTAGGGAATGCCCATGCTAAAAAACCAAAGTAGAAGATACTGCTCAGCCAGCTATACTGGGTTCCATGTAGATTGAGATCTTCCCGAATTCCAAAAATAGCAGCATAGCTCAACGTTGTCTGTTTCCAGAATATGTGCACTTAGCACAGCTTTTCGGTCAAAAAGAAGAAAAAGGAGAAAATAGGCAAATAATCTTCAATCAAAGGGACTGACCTTATCAATGTAGAAGAACGCATAACAAACAGCCAGGTAGGGCAGAATCATGAAGTCGATCTTCCACAATAGCTTCCTCGCTTCTACAGGATCGACATCTTCGTGGAGCTCGTCTGGTTCATCGAACAGCGCCATAGCCGTGTCGCCGTCGGCATTTTTGGCAGACTTAAATTTGGAGTGTTCTTGGTAGCTTTCTGCATGGCTGGTAGTGGGAGCTTCGGTGATATTGGCCTTTGAGTCAACGTTGTCTGGGGGAACATGGACCAACATAGTGAAAGTATTTTTTTTTATTGTAGAAAATAGACAAGAACGGCCTACGAGATTGAGCTACATGGAAAATATATATAGAGCGCAGGACTGATGTTAGGGGATGGGATGACAAGAAATGTATAAAATGATATTAACAATCTCGGGACTACCCCGAGTCTGCCCCCTTTGATTCAAGACAACGTTGGAACGTCTTGAAAGAGAAGCCAGCTCGTACTTCTCCGCGAATTCCAAAGCTTACCTGTCTCAAGCGAAATAGTCAAGGATCATCTGCGGGGAAGACCCTGGAACGGGGCCCCCACGCGGGGCCGGCAAGTCGTATCGCAGCTGATCTGGTCAAAACATGGGGAAGGTTGGTCTTGGCTGACGAGTAATGCAAATGTGAGTCTGGTTTACTGCGCTAGTCCATCTTAACAAGTCTGGCTGATGGCCAAAGTCTGCCTAACGCAAAGGCTGCTGTTGTGGTCGGTGGAAGTCCGAGGACTCGGGGATTATGCCGCTAGACTGGTCACTTTCTGGGGTTATTTACCCCAACCCATTGCGGGTTATGTTAACACAACTTTGGTCTCATACCAAAGCGTCATATGTTTTGCCGAAGTGAACTTTCAAACTTCGATTTTGCTGCAGCCAAGTTTGAAATAGCAAAAGCCGAGGTAAATAGAGAAAGACAGAAGGAAAGGGAAATCAGGAAAGCCCGTTTATAAGGCAGTTCAATGGATGAAAGACAGCAGCAGTTTCACCCGAGTCAAATATCATATAACAACTCTCGATATAGGCGAGATGCTCTTCCATGATAATGCCAAGAAGTGCTCTTCGGCATTTGTAATTCCAAGGTCCACTTAGGGTTGCCGAGGCAGTACGAACCTTGTTTCAGTATATAATTGATTACACTAGAAGTTAACCATTAATTATAGGCAATGATGTCGGCTGCTCATGTGGTCTTTGTCCTTGATGATATCAAGACTGCAATAATCCCCGGGACGATATTAAAAACGTGCTATGAAAGAACACTCCGGTATGTTTTTAAACGTGTTTTTGTATGTGTTTTTAGATGTATGGGCTAAAAAGCATGAACTGTGCAGATGACCTTTCTATACGTAATCAGGGATTACTAGTAAATCCTGAAAATAAGGGTTCAAGAGCACTAGTAGTACCGCTATAAGATACAATGCCCCTGCGGCAAGGCGGCATTGCTTCTATCTTCAAGTTTAAGGGCCTGTCAACCTTTGAATGCGTTGATTACGGATCTACTGAAGTCGACAGAGTGGACGATCGCTAAAACAGGTAGTAAGGTGCATATGTAGTGTGTATTTATATAACTAGCTAGCAGTACATATGTGGTTTGCCTCGATCTAAGACAGAGACCAGAACTTAGGACCGGACGGGATAGAAACGATAACTTGAGCTCATCCTTCATGTGGTCTTTGGTCATGCTCGGCAAATCTGCGCGCCGATATCTTCTGCTCAAACATATGATCCAGCTGCTCAAAGGTCTTGCCTTTCGTCTCTGGCAAGCAGAAGTAAGTCCAAATACAGGCAATGACGGAGAACCCACCAAAAATGAAGCCTGTCTTGCCCCGGAGGTCACCTTCATCGGGGTTTATCATGTAAGGCACGGTCAGCGTCATAATCAAAGTCCAGAAATTTTGTGTGAAGAAACCAATGCTGACGCCGTACGACCGCAACCGGGTAGAAGACATCTCTCCGCAGATCACGTATCCAAGAGGTCCGAGAGTGAGATCATAGAAGAAGTTCCAGACGATTATCAATACGCACTGTCCCATGGCAATAGAGGGGTTGTAACCCGGTACAACGTCGAGAATTCCAATAATGAAGAGAATGGCAGTGAGAATGAGCATGCCAGGAAAGAGAGCTCTGCGACCAATGATGTTGATGACCCACCACGAGCCGATGTTTCCGAGCACACCAACTGCGGTCACACCAACGCCCATGTCAAACGATGAAGAGGTAGGGATGCCGGCGACTATAGTTGGAAAATGTTATTAGAAAACAGAAATTGCTTGTTAACTTGGTAATACTTACTTTGGAAGAAGTAGGTTGAGTAGCTGAGCACAAAGTTGACACCACTGAAAGAGTTGATAGTCCAAACGGCAATAACAATCAGTGTACGACGAAGATCAGTCCCTCTGAAACAATCCAAATAGCTAGCAGATGATGCTGATTCTTCTTCTATGCGAACTGTTTCTTGGATCTCGATAAGCCAGCTATCAATGCTTCCGCCAGTCTGGAATCGTTCGAGGGACTTTTTGGCCTCGGTATGCTTGCCCCTTTGGACGTACCAATATGGTGATTCAGGACAGAACCAAACGCCGGTGAGAAGGATCACCGGGAAAATCCACTGGAAAGCGAAGGGGATTCTGTATGCAAAAGGGTCTGATCGCCCACCAAAAGCCTTGATGAGGCAGTTCCCGAGGAGTTGGCCGATGACAACAAAGAGATTGACCATGGCAATGGTGATTCCGCGAAGCACGACAGGGCAAGCTTCAGAACAGTAGGCACACGCCGTGACAAGGAACATCCCAAGTGCGATTCCGTTGATCAATTTTCCAGCGAGGAGAACACCTCGAGTGAATGCAAAGAACTGCAAGAAGACAGAGCCACTGGAGATGACACATGCGATGGTCAAAGTCATCCTTCGACCTGCGTAAGGTGAAATAGGTCCACAGAGCAAACTTCCACACATTCCACCAACCGTGGCGACCATGTTGAAAGCAGCTTGCCATTCTGCTGGAAGGATAGTGGTGCCATCAGACTGGGTGTATCCGAATACTGCGCGGAACTCAGGAGCGGCAAGGAGGCCACCGCTGACCTGCATGTCGTAGCCCCAGAGGATAGCAGAAAAGCAGAAGAACAGACTGTATAGCATGGCATTTCGGTAGCTAGTAAGAGCCACCTTTAAGCTCATAACAGATCCGGAGACTTCATCAGGTTGATCAGACTTCTTGATATCGGTGGGATTCATCATTGCCGGAGTAGCCTCCAGATGGACCGTTTCAACGGGTTTTTCCTGATCAAGACCCATAATGACAGGGTCCAAAAAAAAGGGAAAAAAGGAAAAAGGAAAAAAAAAGCGAAAAGAAAAAAACGATGGACGAAAATGTCCAATGGAGATTTGAAAAGAGAATCGATCAAGATAATTCAAAACATCTGCCGCTCTTAGGCGGGAAATTTCGTAGATTTAATACTCCAGGTTTCTCATGCGTCTATTACCTCCGCATTCTTCTGGCCCGACTTCGGGGTACTGATTGGGTGCCCCAGGTCATACTAACAATCTGGGGAAGTTAGCTGGCACGTTAGCTGGTAAGTTCGCTTTGCGGAAGGGGCGAAAGTACAAACTGGGAAAAGATGAGACGTTAACGATCACCCCGATATACCCGTCTAGCTATAGGCGTCCACGTGATTGGATGTGATTGGAGACCTTCACAATTTTGTGGGCAACTGAAATCGTCTAAACCATCTAAATCGTCCAAATCTTTTGAAATCCTCAACGGCTCCGATTGCCCCAGTACCGTTAGCCCCGGGTTTTTCTATTGGCTAGAGAAGGTCCATTTTCTCCGCCGAACAAACCTAACAGCCCATCGGCTCCGATAGACCCGCAGATCCAAGTTGGAGAAACGGGGAGAAATACACGCCGAGTCCTTTACTACTTGCCGACGAGTCTTGTGTACCCCAACAAGGTCCATAAAATATATAACATAACCCTAGCTGCGGTGCTTCTCAGGTCCCTACGTCATTTAGTCTAACAGTCTGGTATAAAGGCCGTAGAGTAACGAAGCTGCCCCCCAACTTCCTAAACAACCGGAGAGTCCGAATTCATTCCCTTCAAAATCCCATTCCACCACAATGAATTCACCTCCGGCCAAAGAGATGACCTTACAGGCGGACCCTGACCGGCCCGATTTCATGAACCCCACGGTTTTTCGCAGAAATACCCTCCCCGCGCGTTCTTATCATATCCCCTCCACATCTCTACTTCTCAATGGAGCCTGGGAGTTCAATATGTCCCGGTCACCACCGGAGGCACCGGAGCCTAGCGAGGAGACCTCCGACAAGCACTGGTGCAGCATCAATGTTCCAGGCCATTGGCAGTTGCAGGGTTGGGGAAAGCCGAATTACACCAACACACAATTCCCGATCCCAGTGTGTCCTCCTTTTGTACCTACCGAGAACCCCACGGGAACATACCGTCGGAAGTTCCAAGTGCCAGTCGGATGGCAAACCAACAGCATAGAGATTCGTTTGCGATTCGACGGTGTCGATAGCGCGTACCACGTTTGGGTGAACAAGTCCTTGGTCGGGTATGCGCAGGGCAGTAGAAACCCCTCTGAATTTGAAATCACACCATTTTTACAAGAAGGAGACAATGAAGTTTTTGTTCGGGTGTATCAGTGGTCAGACGCCACCTATATTGAAGATCAGGATCAGTGGTGGCTATCTGGTAAGATCTAAATAGCGGTATGCGACAGTGTGGAATAATCACCTTCTAATATGGTTCCTGATAATAGGGATTTTCCGAGACGTCACTTTGATTGCATTCCCAGCCAACAATCGTTTGAATGACTGGTTCATTGGGACAGACCTGGATTCAGAATACGAAAATGCGACGCTTCTCGCCACGCTTGATTACCAAGTCTCGGAGCAGAGCACTATCGCACTCAACTTAATTGAGTCAGTGAATGGCAGCAGTCATGTTATTACTTCCACAGAGCGAATTGTGGAGCGAGCAACATCGAGAGTTGAACTCAGCTTGCCTGTTGCAAACCCCAAGAAATGGACTGCCGAGCAGCCGTATCTGTATGAAGTTGAGATGATCCTCACAACTCCTGGATCCAACAACACGTTCAAAACTACACAACGCATTGGTTTCCGCAAAGTTGAGCGAAAGGGTGGCCTCATCACCGTCAACGGAAAGGCTATCCAGTTTCGTGGAGTCAACCGACACGATCACCACCCGCTTTTGGGTCGTGCCGTGCCACTGGATTTCATGAGGAAAGACCTGCTTCTCATGAAAGCCCACAACATTAACGCCCTTCGCTGCAGCCATTATCCCCCGGATCCTCGGCTCCTTGATATGGCCGATGAGCTGGGATTTTGGGTCATTGATGAAGCTGATCTCGAATGCCATGGCTTTTATGATGCTGTCTCACGCCCAATGGACGTCGATGAAACTCTTGGCTATGAGGAGCGCAAGGCAATGACCTTCCACAAGTGTGGTGCCCATACATCAGACAACCCCATTTGGCGAGCAGCCTACGTTGATCGAGTTCATTCACTCATTCAACGAGACAAGAACCATACTAGTGTTATTATTTGGTCGATGGGGAATGAGGCTTTCTTTGGTACATGTCACCGTTCCATGGTAGATTATGCCAGGGCTTTTGATAGAACTCGCTTGGTTCACTATGAAGGTGACGTTCATGCGGAAACCACAGACATGTTCAGCTACATGTATCCGGAAATCAGCCGGCTGCGATCCTTGGCAGCTACTGAGGGCGTTTCAAACAATGGAGAGTTTGACAAACCTATCATTCTCTGTGAATACGCTCATGCCATGGGCAACGGACCCGGTCTGCTTACGGAATACGAGAAATGCTTCGATGAGATCCCTCGTTTGCAGGGCGGTTTTATCTGGGAGTGGGCCAACCATGGGTTGTACGTTGAAGGAAACAGCAAGAAAGATGGATTTTATGCCTACGGTGGTGACTTCGATGACTATCCGAATGATGGAACATTCGTGATGGATGGTCTCTTGAACAGTGCCCATCAACCCCTGCCAGGTCTGTTGGAGCTGAAGAGAGTCTTTGAACCAGTAAAGTTGGAAGTCCGTGGACAAGTTTTGGTTTTGAAGAACCGGTACAACTTTTTGGATTTAAGCCATCTCCAAGCTTCATACAAACTTGAATCCTTTGACAAGCAGTGAGCCTACCTTTCTGGTTTTAAGAAATTGAAGAAAAGCTAACTTTTCAACTCAGAGCAAAGACCTTGGCAACTGGATCGCTTGAACTACCCATCGTACCCGCTGGGCAATCTGCCGAGATTTCTCTCCCGACACAGCTCTTCCAACACAACGACCATCCAGCATACCTGACCATTATGCTCGAGCAACGAGGAAAGGTTGAATGGGACCAAGAAACCTATGTCGTTGCTTGGACACAAGATTTGGTATCAAAACCAACCGAAAAAGCCTCAGTCAATGGCCTGAGCTCTTCTCAGGATTCCATCTCAACTAACTCTAGTAAAACAACGATCCTTGTCAGCGGAGCCAACTGGTGCTTCGAGTTTGATCGCATTCGGGGACATCTCAGGAGGTGGACATACAACTCGACATCTATTCTTGAGCCACATCCGGATACAGGGCTCGCCATGGTGCCTGGTTTCTGGCGTCCTCCGACAGACAACGACGTACCTTCTGCGATGCCGTACTGGAAGCGATTTGGGGTGAATTGTCTCACAAACCAGTTCCGTTCCTTCAATATGTCATCACTCGAGAATGGAAACATTTCCATCAAAAGCGAGACATTCCTCTCGCCTCCCGTCCTTTCCTGGGGATGGAAATGCCTTGCACGTTATACCATTAAACCCAACGGCTCGTTGTCTATAACCATAAGTTTGCAACCCACTGGAGCCGCACCGACAAATGTTCCTCGGATTGGTCTCGATCTTCGTGCAAACTCTGATCTTCAGGCGGCAAATTGGCTTGGACTTGGACCTGGAGAATCGTATCCCGACAAGAAGGTTGCCCAGAAGGTTGGTTTGTGGAACGTCGATAATATCGCGTCCCTACAGACGGTTTATGACATTCCTCAGGAGAATGGAAACCGCACAGACACTGCTTGGGTGGAACTTCTCGCTTCTAATGGCACAGGCTTCCGTGCAAGTCCACTGGAAAGCACAGTGGTGAATGGAGGAACGGCAAGCTTGAGCTGGGCAGCTAGCCAGTACTCTGATAAGACTATTGAGGCGGCACGGCATCCTTGTGAGCTGATTAAAGATGACGCGGTGTTTGTGAGATTGGATGATCAAGTTGCAGGCGTAGGAACTGCAGCCTGTGGCCCAGGCCCTATGGATGAGCATCTGGTTAAGGTACAGGATATCACCTTTGGTATGCTGTTAGAGCCTGTATCTTTGTGAAGACTGGAGTCTTAGACTTTTATTTGTTAAATAAGATACATTACTATGTATACCATTCACATCTTTTAGAGTTACTAGATGCTCAATTCCTCAAATCAATCCATATATCTAAAGAACCAATGCTTTTATATACTCCCGATTGCATAACACACACAGGGCTGGTTTTAATAATAAAATATCCAGGACTATTTGTCAATGCTATTTGTCGGTCATCTTTATCCACATAGCCATGCAACTTCATCTCTATTTCAAGAGAAAATACGGACACACTATCTCTGTTTATATATATATTGGTTTCCCACAATGACCAAGTCCCATCCCCAAACGCCCGTGGGCAGATTCTTGAAATTTACCTAAACACTGCTCAAACATATGAAGCTTATCCTCTCTTGAAATTTTCAAATCATTTGTGTAGAAAAATGGGTGAAGGTTGTGAGTCCCAAAAGAATAGCACGGGGTAGCCCACTTCCCCCCAAGGGTGGGTGCTACGGGGCAAATGGCGGCATCACGTGCGTCCCTGTGTGGGCATTCACGTCGGTCCAACTTTTCCACCGCGTCTTCGCCTCCATTAATTAGTTCATTCGCTACCAACGGAAGCTCGGTGTCGAATCTGGTCAATAGAGTCGTCAGTGGAACCCCTGATCTGAGCTTTCTAGCTTGAAATGAAGAGATTCAGGGCGGCTCGAGCGGTCTGTCTCCCATTCGCTATCTCAGGAAATCGCCAGTTGGATCGAATATCGAAACTAACACAACCCACAGTGTGACTCATGCCGCCATCGCAAGACAAGGCTAGTCATGTGATATACATATTATTATGTGGCACAGGACGATTAACAGATCGGACAGATGTGACGCTCGGGATCCCTGTGGACCCTGTGTAAGCTTGAACCAAACATGTCTTTACGGAACAGAAGCTACATCGTGAGTGAGTTGATGTCATTTTGGCGGCTAGCAATTAACCTTCGATCAGAAGAGGGAAAAGTGAAATGATCTTGGATACAGTGTTGCGAATGGAAACTTCAATTGAAGAACTTAAGGGCATGGTCGTATGTAACGAGTGGCCAAAGGTCATTTCTTACTTACTGATGATAAATTTCAGGCTATGGGCTCCCGTTCAAGTGTAGCGAGTGGAATCCAGGCCAATTCAACATCCCCTGGTTCGATAACTACCCCGATGTCTCAGGATGCCCGCCACCATCCACATGGGTACACAGCTAGGGACCCTACTGAGAGTGCTGTGCTTTCCTCGGGACATCTTTCCTCGGCAGAGTCGCTCTTGAAGTGGACAGTTTTTCATGATCACCCTTCAATATTGGAGGAGCGAGAGTCTTCATTTCTGTCGCTCGAACATGGACGATCCCCATTTCAAAGCAAACTCTATGCAATATTCCCCAGTGTGGGCTTGTCAGAAGTTAAAAACATGGTGGGTGTATTCCAACGGACATATAACTTTTGGTTCCCTACGATCAGCTTGGACGATCTGAAGACCTTGCAATTGAGGATATGGCAGGAGAATCTGGAGCCTAGTTGTCAATCGTGTCTCGCATTATTGGTCATGGCTTTGGGTTGCGTTGGAGCTTCTGTGACAGATGAAGAGGGCGGTTCTGAAAGCAAGTCTCGACAACTGAAGCTGCAAGGAGCATCATGGTTCACTGCAGCAATGAAGATGCTTCACTTGGCCCATATTGAGATGAATGTGGAAGCGTGCCAATGCCTATTGCTGACGGGGTATGACAACATTGCTACGGGCCGAAACGGCGAGTCAAAACGAAACTGACAAATATCTAGTCTCTACTTCTCCTTTTTGCAAAGACCGCTGCAAACATGGTCTTATGTGAATAGTGCCGCGACTCGTTGTCGTTTTCTGCTTTCTTGCCCTTTTGATAATCCTGAGCGTGATGATCGAGAACATATCACCAGAATATTCTGGTCGTGCTTTGTACTAGAAAGGTAAGGACAGGAAATGACACCTTACACTGATCACCGCCTGACTCGCACTAGCAACTATATCTCAGAGCTGCCATCCCTTCCGCAAAACTGCAATGCTGAAATCGAATTAATATTTTCTCTTCCGGGAAAATTCCACTCACATGAAGCTATTGAAGATGAAGAAAAGTCAACTTTCTACTTTCTCGCCTCGATAGCCCTCCGTCGCCTCCTCAACCGCGCTCACTACATGCTCTATGACCGCGATATTGGTCTTCAAATTGATTCTAATAATTTTCCTTCTGTGAACCAAGAACTGGCACGGCAACTACATGATTGGTATCAAACCCTACCCCCAAGTCTGCGATTTCCTGAAGACGGAAAACCTGCAGATGATCCACATAGCGAGTATTTGAGACAGTGGTATCTCAGTTGTCGAAGTGTCATTTATCGACCTTATCTAGAATGGGCTCTCGCTAATCCATTGTGGGACCTCAACAACAACCTGCGTGTGCTTGATGGTTGCCGGGTTGCTCTCGACACTTGCCTATTTAAATTGAGGTACCTGAAGCAGGTGCCGTATACTGTTATGGTAGACACATGGCCATGCTCGCTTTCGTAAGTCTGATTCTCGAAGGCTTTTCAGCTGTTGTGCGTCATTGTTAACACTATGGATTCTCTTGCTAGACTCGAGACAGCGATGTTGACTCTCATGGGCGGCTTCTGTCATCCACAACTGACAATGCAGCTTCGTCATATTGCCTTGCTAGAGCTAGGGCCCCACCTGAAGCACCTTTTACAATGTTGGATGACAATCCATGGATCCTCCGTTTCTCCCGGTGTTGAGAAGGCATTGAGGCTGATCATGAAAGCTCACGAGTTCTTTGAAAGCAAAAGTGCAGACTTTGCTCCTTGCCAAGAGCGAGAACAACATCTCTCCCCTGTGGCCCTTCGAATGTCTGTCGGATAATACGTTGTCAGTGCCCATTCTAGGAAAGTTTCGGAAAAGATCCCTTTTGTGACTAAGAAGCCACCATCAATGTGGCTCGCTGTGCCTGGAACTATCAACATATGGTGCTCTGACCCAGAGTTAGCGGAAACGACACACAGCGCAAAGGGGTCATGTGTGCTGACTGAGGCCGTGGCCTGGTTGCCCGATATTATTGTGGTCAATACTAGAGTCAAAGGCTGCGCACTTCACCTTACCACACCATATCAACACAAGGTCTTTATTGGCGTAGCGCGCCAGAAGCCTCACAATCTTGGCTATCCTGAAGCTCATTTGTTATAGCTCCAGGGTGGGAAATCACTCACGCGTCTGGCCCTATTCATGACATATTTCGCACGGATTGTGCAACAAAACGACGGAAATCTGCACCTGCATGTATAGATGAAGGCCAGTAAGCAATATTAGAATAAAGCGCCTAATCTTGGAACAAGTTGCCGCAATTTATAGAATGAAAGCTGAGATAAGACGTTGCATCTGCTACACTTGAGTTTGATCTAATATTTTCTACTTCGGTCCTTAAACACTTCAAGTGTAAAAGAGTATTCTATATACACGATGAGAAGAGCAAATGTCTGAATAATAAGCACCCAGCCACAGCTTTGATATTAACAGTAAAGGTATCCGAAGTCTTCAACAATCAATGTCCTTGATGGAGTACTGAGCTATTCGACCAACAATAGTTCCAAGTCACGTTCCGTCTTACCTTCCATTTTTGGCTCTCCCGTTGCCTCAGCCAGTTTCTCATTTCTCTTCTATTACGTTCATCATATCCATGCCTTCTTTGCTCGATTGACATTCTCAAGATGTTCCCTCCCATGCGCCTTGACCTAGATAAAACCACCTCGATCCCCGAGGAAAGACGCCCTAAAGACCCAGAAAAGGAAGGCTCCAGCAAGCAGCCTGTTCTTTATGAGGATACATTACCTGAAACAAAAACAAACCCGTCCGATATGTTAGATCTACACCCTGCAATGACCCCGGAGATGGTCATCATATTCCGCCAGAAGGGAACCGACTACCAAACCTGGCTTAATTCCCCAGACGACACCAACTGCCAAAAACCATGCATCGTTTCACCCTCCACACTAAAAATGAACGAGCTGATACACCCTTCCGATAAGAGACGTCAATGGGACGCGTATTGCAATAAGTGGGTTGGTGCACCCGAGGAAATCGGCGATCCACGTCCACTGGATCTCCCCACTGGACAGCATTACCACAAGCTCTTTCTTCGCAAACTCGGAGTCGAGAAAGACGGTTCTCTGGGTTGGAACAAATACCACGGACGCGTGGCACACACTGCGATCTTCGCTGATAACAATGTCAGACTTGATGGTCCTCAATGGTCGCAAATCGCCCAGGCTCACTACCAGGCCTTTTTTGATATCGATTCTCTGAAATATGTCTTTTGTATCACGGTCGTCAATGAGGAGACACATACTTTTGTGGATAAGGTGCTTTATCCGAGATATGGGCTTGTGCTTGCGGGAGATCCTCAACCGAGGACGTGGTTGTACGGTACTGATGATTATCGCGAAGTCCTGGGGACGCCGTTGGGGAAAGCTGTCGGTGCCCTTGTCTTGGGTGCTTTCCCTAGAGGCACGCGTCGCATTATCCAAATTCATACTTGGCAGCACGTCGGAGACCTGCAGATGCGATTTGATATCTCAAAAATCTCACTGGGCCGACACTAATTGAGCTGACGCTGCGTACCGAGCTTGGGCAAGACTTGCAGGGGTGCTAGGGCTTTGAAGTGTGTTTGTTTATGTGTTATTCAGTGAATACGTGTAAATATAAGTTTCTGTAGTTCTGTATAGGCTTTTATATAGCCTCTGCTCCGTCCGGCGCAATAGCAAATAACTTCCAAGTGTTTTAAGCTATTAAAGTCTTAAAAGCACGCCCGTATTGTTTTTGTGCAATATTGATTTTGTCTTATTTCTTCTAGTCGCATTCCACGAGTGAGGGTTCCCCGGCCGCTATGATGTGAATTACATTCATGGAGCCAGAGCAAGCAGTAATCGATGTTATAAAGAAAAACCAGTTCATTTTTTGAATTAGAAATTAAATAACACATTGCGCTTTTGATGGGGAGGATATTCTACGCAAAGATACTTTACGGTTAGTCAATTTCTTGACGGGGATTAGCAAAACTATGAGACGCTGCACACATGCGTGTTTTAACGCCGGTTGAAGTTCAAGAAGCGAGACTATATCAAAATCAATCAGCATCGCAACCCTAAATATATAAAAAAGATAGAGAATATATCTCCTTACCGCCAAGAACAAGACGATCAGGTTCGACACAATAAACGCAGCGAAGATACCCAGATCCCGCCACCGGTTATCAAAGGACATACTGAACGTCGTGTAGAACTGCTCTCCAAACTTGTACGCACAGTACTTGCAAACCTGCACCGCATCGCCGACAATATATCCCTTACCACCGCGGTCAAAGAACGGCTTCATATACTCGCCACAGGTGAGATTGTCGGGGGCATTGAAAAGATTCAACTCCGACTCTGTGCAAACCACGTCCCGACCCTGGAGCTCTGTCACGACCATTCCGCCAATCAGACGGGTGAACGGGTCGAGGTCATACAGCCATGCACGCCAGAATCCTGGCATCTGCGGCTTAGGGATTGCAACACCGCAGAAGAGAGAGAAGATAATCACTATCGGTGGGTTGAGCTGAGATGCAATGAAGCTGTTGGGAGTCAGAGCTGAGATCATCTGGCCCAGAGTCACGGAGAATATTTCCGTGATGAGGATCATGAAGAATTGGTAGCCGGCTCGGTTGGACTCGGTTTGGAATCCTGGGATGTAGTACAATGGGAGGAAGAAGCAGACGGCACACAAGAGACTGTAGGGCATTTCGGCTAGGACCAGTGACAACGCAAAGGCGAATTGGCTGTAGGTTTTTGAGGCTGACTCGCGATAGAAGATCAGACGGGACATATCGTACCGCGGTTGAACCATTTGGAGAATGATGGCTGGGAGGACGGTGACGTTGAAAATGACGAAAATGCGGTATTGCAGTGAGGATCGAGAGTCATCGAGGTTCAAGAATACAAGACCTGTGATGATGGAAATCACAACATGCGTGTAAAGCCTGGTGAAACCATAGTTTCTTGAGCGCCAGAATGATAGATGTGTTCGTCGACCGACTACCTTGATCTGGTGCCAGAGAGGGGAAGCGTATTCTCTGTCCACCTTATTCTCGTTATGATTATCCCGGACAGCCTGAGCACGGCTTGCCTTGATCTGGATGATCTCCTCTTTGACTTTTTCCAGTTCAGGAGAAGTGCGCCAAATGTCGCCCCAGTCACGGTCTCCGATGCGGCGTGTTTGGCCAGCACCAATGGCATCAAGCATCCACTCAGCTGGATTAGCATCTTCGGGGCAGTCGGCCCCATTGCGGCGGAAGTATTCCAGCAGGATCTGGGAGTCATGGCCAATGTCACCGTGATATATACATTCACCTCCTCTTTGGAGTAGGAGCAGACGATCAAAGCTTTCGAAGAGGGCGGAGTTAGGCTGGTGGATGGTGCAGAGAATGGCCTGGCCTGCTGCTGCTAGCTTCCGAAGGAAACGAACAATGTTCCAGGCAGATTGGCCGTCCAGACCAGAGGTAGGCTCATCCAAAAATAGAAGCAGCTCAGGCTTAGCCGCCAGTTCAACGCCAATTGTGACTCGCTTTCTTTCTTCCACTGAGAGACCAGTCTCAGGCGTGCCAATGATTGCATCGGCCAGATTCTCCAGCTCCAAAAGGGTGAGGATCTCTTCCACGTAAGCATACTTTTCCGATTGGGGTGTCTCGAATGGCTGGCGCAAATCCGCGGAGAAACGCAGTGCTTCTCGTACCGTCTGCATGTCCTCGTGAACATCAAGTTGCTCCGCGTAAGATGTACCTCTTTGGAACGAGGTGCCTGGAGGCTTGCCGTCGACTAAAATATCGCCTGTGACAACACCAATATTCTTTCTTGCCGCCAGAACGTCCAGCAGCGTTGTCTTTCCTGCACCAGATGCTCCCATGAGTGCCGTCAATTTTCCAGGTTGAACATAGCCGTAAACAGAGTTCAGAAGACGTCGGGTACCGGAGGGCACAGGCACTTCGTAAGAGACATCCTCCCAGGTGAACACGGACTTGGAGGTAATATTGAGGTTTGAGCCTTCATCAGACTCAAGAATTTTTGCTTGCCTATTTGCTTTTTTCTGCATCAAAGCCTCATTTAGCTCTTTCCGCTCGGCGTTTTCTTTCTGGTAGAAAGTGATTGTCTTGCCGCCTGCACCGAATTGACGTGTTTCTCCGAAATACAAGTTCGAACCGAGGAAACCAATAATCAAAGCAATCATGATGCCGAAGTTTCGCCAGAGATCGCCAGCAAGATAACTGAAGGTTTTTGCAAGATAGTTAGAGCCCGGAATAATTGCCGACCCAGGTTCGCCTCCCGCTAAAGTACAAGCCTGGTGCGCAATGTCCCCATAACCAGCTCCACTTGGAACGAGTGAGTCCGTTGTGCATGTCAGAGTAAGGTGTCTGAACTCGTTGACCATCAATGCAGCGAACCCGAGACCAAAGGGGTTGATGTAGTAAATCCATCGCAGCCACACCTGAGCGCCAGACCACTGAATGAGATATCCGGACGTCAAAACGAAGAATGTAATGATGACCGAGGCAAATTTTATGGCATAATCAAAGTCAGGACATAGACATCCGACGGTTCGGAAGAAAACTGTCATGGTCACATAGCCTTCGAGGATAATCAAGACAAAAATAAAGAACGCCCCAGCATCAAGAACCAGTCCGCACATAAAGTACACGATGATACTAAATACGAGGATTCTGGCGATAGCAAACGCAGTGTCCACAATGATCTGCGCAATAAAAAGTGCGCTAGGTCTGTAGAACGTAAATGAGCGGTGCTTGTTGACGATTGAGCGGCCAATCATTGTAGCTGCAAGTTCTGAGAATGCCTGGAAGCCGTTGAACAGCAGACTGATGAACAAAAGACCTCCTCGAGTAAAGGCACCAGCACTGGTCTTGGGTTGGTTGAGCCACACGGTACCCAAGATTATGGCAATACCAACAGAGGTAACCCAAGAGACGGTCAAAGCAAACTTGTCTTGCCATTTCAGGAGGAACTGCCGTTGCATCAAAGCCCAGATTTGCAAGTAAAAAGGAATCGAGTATACCGATGAGTCGGAAGTAAACTTGCGCTTTGCTTCTTTGTTGGCGATCTCGAAGTCATCGTAGATTTTCTTTTCCTTCTGAATCTGGGCGCGGTAGGATTTCATTTCCTCGTCTAGCGCTTCACTGAAGACAGATTTGTCAAAGGCTTCGACTAGCGCTTGTGGCGTGGATGGTACATCGTCGGCAGTTCTTCCATCTTTGAACTCCCTTTCGAAAGGGTCAGTGCATCCTGTTAGGTAGTCGGGAGTGGTTTGACGAGGCTTTTCGCGGAAGCCAAGGCCTTCAAAATATGATCGTGCCTCGGATGCAGGACCCAAGAATACTTGACGGCCATTGTCAATCACAAGGACCTTATCGAACTGCTTATAGATATTCTCAGAGGCTTGGTAGAGTGACACGAAGGTTGTTGTTTTGTAAATGTTGGTCAAAATCCTCAAGGACTTGGCGAAATCGAGAGCGGTCGAGGCATCCAGACCACGAGTGCTGTTATCCCAAGCCAATACAGTCGCAGAGGTGATCATCATTTCTGCAATCGACACACGACGCCGCTCACCTGTTCTAATTAGCTTCCGTTTCCATGGATCAGCACATCTAAAAGAGTTACTCACCTCCAGAGACACCACGAATAAACTGGTTTCCGATCACTGTGTTGGCTGTGTGCTCAATATTGAACATTTTCAGAAGTAAATTGATCACTTTCTCTTTGAACTCGGCTTTCGACACACCCAATGGCCGCTTTCCAGGGGTCTTCGTGTCGAGGGCGAATCCAAGGGTTTGTTTCACAGTCAAGGTGGGCTGGTGAATATCATCCTCTTGATTGTATACGGCTTCTCCACGGAATCTTTTGGAGAACGACTTCGAGTCGAAAGGACCATAGAGGACCTCCCCATCCACCCCGGTATATCCAAACCGTTGGTTTGCAATCACTTTGAGGAAAGTCGTACAGCCTGAGCCGGGACGGCCAAGGACCAAAACCATCTCACCGGGCCGTGTGAGACCTCGGAAACCTTCCAGGATGTTATACTCTTGGCCTTTCTTTCTCCACCCAAAGAGGTCGATCAGCGTTCCCGGTAGATTAAGGAAATCGATAATTGCATCTGGGAATGTTTTGATGTATGTCTTGACACCACCCATTCCACGAACTGTCAGGTTGTCCCAAATCACACCTTAGAAAACAGTCAGTACTTTCTTGTTCTCTCTCGATGTTGAGTGTCTACCAACCGATATGCTTGTCTTTGATTCCAGCCTCTTCGGAGGCAGCACGATCGCCGCGTAGAGTCGTCTCCAGATCCCATGAATCACCCGATGCAGTAGAACCCTCGGCTTTCTCGATATCTTTGGTGGTAACTCCCATCTTGGATACACGTGATTCCTGTCTGGATAATCTCTGGGCTTGGTGCGAAATGCTGGAGAATTGTTTACTCAACTCGGAAAAGTCTTTCTCGGCGGTCATAACGTCGACGCCCGTCTGGAACGAGGTATCGGCCGGCGTGTTGGCGATACGAATTTCTTCTAGCTGGCGTCCATAGCTGTTTGAATCCAGGGTATCGACATCTGATTTACTGCTGGTTTCTGCCATGGCCAGCTTGTGGTCCAACTCGACGTTGGATGTCATCGAAAATTTTAAGGTGAAAGATCTTTAAGGTGTACCGAGGGCCGATCCCAAAGAAACTCTCACGTCAACAGGAACTTCCCCAAGAATGTATTGAATTACTTCCTGGAGAGGTACCAAAAAACAAAACAAAACAGAGACGTGAAAGAATATCAATGTTTGAAACCCCCTGAATGCATTTCTTAGAGAGAAAAAAAGAAAAAAGAAAAGAAGAGGATAAAGAAGAAAGAAGCTAAGCCCGAATGATCCTTGGCTTAAATTGAGTACCTCCACGCCTACCTAGGCTGTACCAAGCCCTGGAACTAATTTTTTTTTGGTGAAAATAGCGGAGTTTGATATTTGGCGTCAAAGAAAATTACAAGCGAATTGCCCCAAAGCCCAAAAAGAAATGTGGGGTCAAAGCCTCCAGAGAGACGGCATATTCCGCGGAGTGACCAGATTCGAAGATGCCAAGCAGACGGGCTCCTAAATGGGATTAAAGCGTATTAAAGCGTAAATATCCAACATGACTCATGATCACTCTGCAGATATCATTATAAATTCAATCCAATCTTGCAGAAGATCTCGTTCTAGAGCAACGAGCACCGAGCGTATATATCTGGTGTTGTGGAGAAAAGCCAATTAGTGCCCTCCACTTTATGGGGCATAGGTAAGGACAATATATTAAACAGGGATAGACCTTGAATATCTGTAATGGTATATTGATGTTGATATGGGTTATAACATCATGGGTATGACTCATGTTATATAGGATATGAACCATCCGTACATTGCCTTATATTGTACATGCATTGTAGTTTCAATGACACCATGTACCTAGGTAACCTATGTATCTAGAGAGTGTTAATTACAACTTCGGCAAATTCAATACCCTTAGGATATCTTCTCTCACAAAATCAGAATCGGGAAATTGCAAATTATTCCTGGACCCGTTGACCCGTTGACCCGTTTAGCTCCGGGATATCTTCGGGTGAACTTATTAGGAGGTCTGATACTCCGTGCAGCATACGGAAGAGAGACTGAAACAGCCAATATTTCGAAAATCTGACACATATGACCTTGGATGCAGTTGAAACCCAGTTGATATGTTGTAGATGGGCGAAACACAATCCATGCTTTTATTGGGTAGCATCCACGTGCAGGAGATGCGCTTGCATATTCGGGGTTTCTGGTCCAATCAAGGCTCTTTATATATCCACAGAATTATCCCCAAATATATCGCTCTATACACAGCCTTTTAACCGGTCGCAATTTTTCCTAACCGGGGCCGCTTTATAAAGGTCCCTGTTCACTAAGTAACTATCTCACAGCACAAGTAAAAGTAGCCTGGTTGCTCACCTTTTGGCCTAAAAGAACGGGAAAAAGAAGTGTGCCATCACGTGATAGGTGGATCACTTGTTATCAATCGGTGGATTCTCTCCGTATGCATGGACGATTCTACCGCCAGGAAATAAAAATCTATTTAACATTAACAACCCATTTCATTTTGATAGTGAATCCTGTATATTTAGGGATAATTCCGTGGATGAGATCACAAAGTATGAAAGTACAATATGTTGATCTTGCAGAAGCCGTAAAACTATGTAAAAGAGGAGGAGCATAGACAAGACAGTTCGATACCATGAAATAGTCCTATGACATATGAGAGATATCAACATGAATCACTCAATTCACACAGTGAGACCCAGCTAGCACAAATCAAAAACTTCACACACAAATGACGCAGGAATGAGGAAGGGGTTGGATTGGAGAGTGAAGAAGTATGAGCACTAATTTCACCAAATTTCCCCGTAACTTGCTACTTTTAATAATTCACCTGCAGCCTCGCTCAGAAATATATCTACTACTTCAATCTTCTCTCTTCCATCAATCTCCGAAATTCTACATTCGAGATATGTCAGGTCGTCGGTACAAGTTGAACGTCCAGATGGGTTGCAGTGGCTTCTCCAGAGCCGTTAAGGAATATCTAGAAGCCCTCGGCAGTGACTCCCTCAGCGCTGATTTTACATTATGATTATAGTTTTCAAGGCACTAACGTCTTCATTTATACATCGTAGGTGTGGAAAAATTCCCTATCTGCCTGGAAGAGTGAGCCATCTCCGTAGTAGTTTAAACTGCTCTCTCCTACAAAACGGTCATAAGGGCCATTAAGGTGAAGGGCAAGAACGTGTGCAGCAGGAAGTCGGACAGAATTAATCCGCCTGTTTAAGGCCATACGAAGTTGCCGGTCACTCTTGGTTCCATTGGGGACTGATTATGTATAGTAGTAGTTGTACTATCCTATAGTACTTCACATTTGTCCGAGCGTTATACAAATTACGAGCAATTACCATAATCTTCATCTACCGAGCAAGATTCATGCCCTATTAATAATTCATTCCACCATAGTCTCGACGCCGACACTAACACAATAGGGGGGGGAAAGAATTCACATCCTTCATCCGACCATCGGCCATTAATGACAGCTGTGATATCCCTTGTTGTCGACCTTTCCCCATGGATTCGCTTGCTCCCAAGCCGACAATCCAACACAGATCGCAATCCGCCACACCATTCGACGACTGAATCCCTCGCGCCACACGCCCCACATAAGGGTCAGAATGGAAATCGCCAGAAATGCATTTCGCAGTTTGTTGATTCCAGCAATGGCTACTGAACCCGCGAAGAGAAAATCTAGGACGGTCTAGAAACTTAGGATATGCATAGTCTAGTATCATGGAATAGAACATACTGGTAACCAACAACACGAAGATGAAAGCAATGCGGATCCTTCTGGTAGATATTCGACGACTAACTGAAAGAGTCTTTGTAGAAGGGAGCTGTCATGGTCTGGGCTAGACTTTAACGAGGGTTTGTCTGAAGAGCAGTCACTGCATGACATGTTGAATATATATTATATAAAAAATGGTCCGAGAGGAAATGAGATCTGCTTTTGATAATGCACTATGAGTTTAAGCCCTGAGGTCTATACGTATATCGCCGCGTTTTCGAGTTCAAGAAGGCTCCACAACCCCTGGCTGCACTGTACCTTCCCAGTGCAAACAAATCAAACACAACCAGCTTGAGCCTTGCATATCACTTGTCTATGCCGTTCCTTTGTCGATAGTCCGAGGCCTTGTCTATTGTTTGGTGACAAACAGCTAGGACCTAGGGATCTAGCCCATGCTCTATTGTACTCGGCGATCAAAAGCGGCAAGGGACGAGCACTAAAACGGAGAGGCAAGGCTATACCGGCCTGAAATCCGGTGCATATGCATCAATGCCCAAGTCCGGGTCGATATGAGACACTCACCGGAATCTCTTGATAACATTAACCCGTATCGTAAAGCGTGCATGGTGCAGCATCAATTATTACACATACTCGCATAGAGGTTTTTCACAGTTTCGATTCGTGATTCGTGAGTTACACTAATGGTACGGATAAACAATGTTACAATTCTCTGGGTATAAGGAGGTGGATGCACTCCACTCCGAGATTCCCGAAGGCCACTGACCAAGGCAAAGCGCAAAGCGTCTATGCCGAGATCTGCTTGATCTGTGCCTCGAGTTTCTTAATATCACCGCCAACAACGCGGTTGACCTCCTTGCCATCCTTGAACACCACAAAGGTGGGCATAGCGTTAACGCTCAGTTCCCGAGCGACACCTTGCAGCTTGTCCACATCCACCTGGAGGAAACGAACGTTTTGATACTGCTCGCTCAGCTTGCCGACAACGGGGGCGACAGCCTTGCAGGGTCCACACCAGGTTGCGAAGAAGTCAACGACGACGGGGCCGGAGGAGATGAGGGCTTTGAAGATGACTTGGCTGGTGGGTGGACATTAGAATTGAATATATTGGGTACAGAATCGAAAAGGACTTACTTGTCGATCTCGGTGACCTTTCCGTGAGACATGGTGGCTGCTGGGCTCGAGTTGCGTGATTTAAAGAAGAGGCGGACAGCTTATGAGGGGTTAGTGTTTTGTCGTCTTATTTATGTTGGATATAGCCCAAGGACATTATTGGACGCGGGTAGACATCGCGGGATGTTGTGCGTGGCAGTACTTACCAATATATACCGCAGTGAGAATTAGAACGGTCTTGAGCTCCATCTTCAGTTGTCGTTCCCAAGGTCTTTGGTGGAGCGTTGTGTTATTTGGCGACGCACGTGACCTAGAACTATGCCCTATCTAGAGGTACTAGATCACGACATTTGAGAGGAAATGATGTCTCAATTAGGTCCCAGCTAAAACTATTTTACTCTGATCAAGCTATATCGGTGCTTCGGGGGCTTGCGAGTTTAATGCCACTGCAGCCACCAAAGATCTATGCCACTAACCGGAAAAACTATGTAATGCACTTGCTTTCCCACGTGCCACATTGAAAGATCTCGAGACAAAGCCATAGAATTTACACATTCTCTTTTGATCTAACTGGCAGGAAACCTTCCTATATGTACTATATAGTCGACAAAGATACCAAGGGTAATGAATCAAACAAGAAGCGGGTTGGGACCGGCATACTGTATCTTGATGTAGGTTTCACCCGGTGACGCATCCCTATAATACCCCTCGCGATCCGGGCCATAAAGGACTTTTTTACATTTTTTTCGGGGGCATGACTTTTATTCTCTGCTTTTAGTTATAAGGCTTTCTGGTTTATTATGGCACGAAGCGGGATGGCAATCTCTCAAAATATGATGCTTCGAAATTTCAGCATGACATTAAAACCTTGCATGGTGCTTAATATGTGAGATCTACATTGGTTTCAGAGTAGAACAAATCTAATCATCGTCGTTGTCCTCAATAAGCACCGATGATCTTTTGACATATTACTCCAGATGCAAGGATGCGACTTGGGAGACAATAAAATCTCGAGATATTTTTGCTAAATTATATTAACACAGTAAGACATGTAACGCTCTTCAAACAAAACATGATTCTACAGATGATAACATCTTGCTTATTGACCAAACTGGCACCTGACTTGACTAGGCCTCTCAGCGTGAGGATCTTGAGCTGAGGAATCTTTTCTGCCTGTGAATTCTCCGATTGTCGATGGACTTTTCATTCCGATTGTTATAGTCTATGCTATGTCTACTTCTTCCATCAGTATTTTAGGGCTGGGAACTCACAAGGCTCCTACTTGATGTAGATCATGTCACATTCTTTCTGATAAGGTGTACGTATGTTTCGGCTCCGGAATGTAGCGTCCAGCAGCGAGAGGTTCCATATATACTCTAGGTAGCGGTCCATACCTCCATTTTCAATAGACATGAACTGAGCCCAGCAAGAAATACTCTCCTTCCTTTACTCAAAATCCGCTCGATATGAATTTGCGACACGAAACCCCCAAAATAGAGCCCGAGTCTAGCTCTAACGACGCTCTCACGGACTCCGCTACACAGCAAATTACCACGAACGATGCTCCAAGCACGACCGGATCCATGTTACGCCTCTCATTATGGGTTTCGTTTTCCGCATGGATCTCAAATTTCGACAATGGCTACGCGGGCACTGTCCTGATCATGCCTTCCTACAAACACGCATTTGGAAGCTGCGAGCAAGTCCTAGACCCTAACACGTATGCCCACATCCAGCATTGCTCATTGACACCACTACAACAATCACTCATCAGTCTGAACTTCCTATTTGTCGCCATTGGAGGCGGAATTGCGGGCGTGACCGGCAAATACATCGGCCGCAGGGGGTCAATACAAGCTGGATGCACATTGGCTATCATCGGCGCTGCTGGAATGCTTGGCACAAGTGGCAGTTTCTTGCGCTACATGGTGTGCAGGTCAATCAGTGCAGTAGGAATTGGACAGCTGATGGCCGCCAGCGTGACATTTGGCTCCGAGTGCATCGTCGCCAACAAACGCGGGCTGTCTTTAGGGCTGTATAACGTTGGACTCGCGGGGGGTAATGTCGCTGCTTTCGCGGTGTGTGCGGGTTCTGCTCGTCTGGAGCCAACCAACGACTGGCAGTGGAAGACACCTATCCTATGCCAAATACCCCTAGGAGTTATTCTAGGTGCTGGTATCTTGATGCTCCCCGAGTCCCCGCGCTGGCTCATGGGTCATGGTCGAGAGGAGGAGGCGCGGAACTCATTCGGCGTGCTATACAACCAAAGTCCACATTCGCCGGAAATCACTGCGCAGATTGATGAGATACGGACCAACCTTGCAACTGAGCGTGCAAGCCTTGAGGGTGTTTCGTACTTTGATATTTATCGCACGAAGCATATAGGTCGCACCTTGACATCTGCCATGATCATGGTTGGACTTGCTGTGACTGGTATCCAATTTGTACAACCGTACGCTACCCTGTTTCTCAAAGGAGTTGGCATCAGCGACCCATACTTAATCAATGTCATCATCGGCTTGTGCATTCTAGGAGGATCTTTCTTTGGCCCCTTCATTGTGGAATACGGCGGGAGGAGAGTTGCCATGCTTTGGGGCTATATTGTCATGGGTGCCTGTATGCTCACTCTTTCCTCAGTGAGCACTGCTCTTGGAATGAATGCAAGTGCCGAGATTGTGACAGTGGTTCTTCTCTGCTTGTGGGCTTTTGTCTTCGGTGGGACTATTGCTGCGAGTGCTAATCTATCTTCTGTGGAGATGCACAGCGTCTCGCTTCGTACCTTCGGGCAAGCCAACACAACAGTATTCTATGGCATCTTTGCCTTTGGTGCAACATTTTGGACGCCTTACATGTTAGGTGTGGATTATGGGGACATGGGTCCCAATGTGGGCTATTTCTATGCAGGCGTCACCGCTGTCATCGGGATTTTAACCTTCTTGTTTGTGCCAGAGACTGCTGGAATTACACTGGAGCAGATCGACGAGCGCTTTAATTCGGGGGTAAAGGCATGGAAAACTTCACTGCCCAAAAATAAAGCCATTGCTTCTCAACAACGGAACATGGCAGGTGGAAAGACGGATGCTTAATGAGAGGCGCCGAGCCATAGTCAATTAGCGGTAGATGTCATATAGATAAAACACAAATTCTAGTACATAATCCGAGTCAATTAAGTATCAACAGTGATACTACAGGGTATTAAACTTGTAGAAGAAACCTTAAATGCGATAGATGTTAAGGAAAATAGAGCGCGGAGAAACCAGTGCAGAAGCCAAGTATCGTACATATGCGCTGGACTACCATCATAATTTGAGATATAACAACCAAGGTTCAGGAAATATTTCAGCAACACTTGTCTCAATTTCTCTTCGTTTTCCGGTTTCATTAATCTCATTTTGGAAGATGTTGGTTGTAAAGTATCATTCACGTGACCTTCTGGCCCTAAGAAACGCGCGCACTGGGTTCTTTCCCGGACACATGCCTACTTGTAAGCAACGGGAAGATGAATAGAATTTCGTTAAATTTGAGATTTGCAAGTGAGAGTCATCTACCTTAACATGTCGTAGCTCACTGTGATCGTGACATGGAGAAAGTAGAAGGAAACTCAGCTACATGCGTGCCAGTACAGTTTTAGCTCAAGGTATATCAATGAAAGGTATTTGGTAGCTGAGGCTTCTGGCGAGAGCCTTTCGTGACGTTTAATAACAGAAATGACATTGTATTGATTATATTTGAACTTCGTAGAATGAGACCATCAAACTTCACTTTCGCCGACATAATCGTTATACTATGCTGACTCTACTCGGTCACCACCTTCTAATTTGTGCTCTTTCCGCGCGCAAACGAAACCTTTAAATTGATTTCTCTTCTTCCTCATCATCTGTTTTCTCTTTCCTCTTTCAACTACCGCGGATACTTCTTCAGTCAAAAAGAATGTTCAGTTTTACCAGAACACACTAGTCATAGTGAGTTGATGACATTTCTTCTGGCAAAATACAATGATCTACTAACGATATTCCCTTCAAAGTCACAAAGCATAGTTACCACGCTTATTCTTTTAACCTTTCTTGCTCATTCCCTAGCTATCATGTCGTTTTTTTCCAACGCCCCTCGTGGTCGACATGATGCCGAGCCTGACTCTCCAGCGCCGCGCACCCAAGCTACTGATCTTCCGAAGGAGTCTCCTGCAACTCTTCTGAACATTACGAAGCTCAGACCAGACTCCAGCCTCACGGTCTGGGGCAATGAGATCATTCATGTTTTGCGCCCTTTCAAGCTTGAGGCACTCATGGACATTGATCTTCCGAGACCCCGGCCAGGAGATGTGAACTACAACAGATGGAAGTTCTGGACACTTGTTGTTTCTAGCTGGTTGTTTAATCAGGTGGATGCCTCCCTTCAACTGAAAGTCAAAGCTCACTCAAACAACCTCACTTACGCCGACGACATATTCAATACCATCAGGCTGCTGAGTCTGCACAACCAATCCAAATTTCTTGCGAGCGAGTTGAAGAGATGGGAAGAAATCAAACGTGAGAACTTTGCCACGCCGGTGGACTTTATCATGGCGTACCAGAACCAGTTCAACCGTCTGAAGACAGAGGGCCACGAGCCCTCTTGCGAATTTGCCCTGAGTCGACTTCTACAAGAGTTGCGTGGAGAATTGTTGAAGGTTCCTTTTATTCGGGAGGAAATAAAGGACTTGGGACGGCCTGTCGACTATCCGCTTTTCGTCTACTACTGCAAAGTCTTGGTCAACGAATCCCGCAACCCCAGCATCTTGGCTACCGAGGGTGCCACCACCGGAGTTTATGGAGGAGCGAGTGGTCAGACCCAAGGCCGTGACATCTCATACCGCGGATGGAGACAAAGCACCAAGGGACACGGCCCGGCATGGGAGTAGGTGCGTTGTTACGTGCACTGCCCGGACCTCGCAACTAATGAGGTCATGGAAATGGGCAACTATAATCGATGGACTTGAGGAATTTGAGGAAGCGATCATTTGGGAAGAAAAAGAAAAAGCCAAAAAAATAAGGTGATAGCTACAGATTCCTGGCAGCATTTGAACAGGACATAGCAATGAAACCAATTGTCTCAATCGTAACTTTCATTTCGTATGGTCACCCATAGTAGAATTCCACGGTGTCGCGAAATGCGACGAGATTGTATGAGAGCAAAAACCAAAGCTTTCATTATCTTTGTTCCTAGAGTAAAGCGCATTTAAAAGTAATCAATCCAATGTTTATTACTTAGAGATTGACACTTCGTCAAATATCTTTGAAGTATAATGCATAATACCTCATTAGCATTATTCTAGAGCAGACTTTTGTGGAGAGAAATCGTAGTAGATGTTGAGGTCAGTCATGTTTCTGATTATATATTTCCACCTTTGTTATATTTAACACACCAGTGGTATCCTTACTGCGACAACATGAGATAAACAATATACCTAAGATAAGGCAATAAGGCAAAAAGAAAAACAGTCAAAATTAGTAGAATTATCCAGTTGCCCTCGAAGTATGCACTACGGCCCAATTATTGAATCGGTCATGGTGGCCCGCATGACAGGGATTTAGCCCGCATTTGTGGGTTAATGTCGACGCCTTTAGTTAGCATCCTAGCAACTGCAAACGATTGACGACACTGACAAGGAAGGTAAAGCTAGCGAGGAAAGCGTAGGCAAGGAAGATGCTGGTATATGATGTGCTGCTGACGCTAACCTCGATGTAGATGAATACGTGGTCAAGGCTGATGCTGACGCCCAAGTGCCCAACCACGATGCTGACAAAGACGCTGATAATTCCGAAGTTCTGGGAGGACACTGGTATCCAAATCTTTTGTTCTACAACTACTCAGGTAACTACGAGGCCTCAAAAATAACAAGATGATTGAGATAAAACCGAAAGGCATCCTGGTCAGACCAACGGTAACATTCATGATAATCCAACCGAAGCCGAAGACGAAGATCAAGCCAGAGGCAAAGGCTAAACCGGATGCGAACACCAGACCACACGGGACGGCCAAGCCAAAGCCAGAGGCAAAGGCTAAACCAGATACAAAGACAAAGGCCAAATCAGAGGC
Source organism: Penicillium sclerotigenum (assembly GCA_928213465.1). Lineage (NCBI taxonomy): Eukaryota > Fungi > Ascomycota > Eurotiomycetes > Eurotiales > Aspergillaceae > Penicillium > Penicillium sclerotigenum. The sequence continues at coordinate 20,433 of CAKMRK010001146.1, read as the reverse complement.
AACAGCCAAACCAGATGCGACAACCAGGCCAAAGCCAGAGGCAAAGATCAAGCCAAATTCAAAGGCTAAACCAGAGACGAAGACCAGACCAGATATGAAGACAAAGACCAGACCAGAGACGAAGGCCAAACCAGAGGCAATAGCCAAACCAGATGCGACAGCCAAGCCGGATACGAAGACCAAGCAAGATACGAAGACCAAAGCCAGACCAGAGACGATGGCCAAACCAGAAACAAAAGCCAAACCAAATACAGACACGAAGGACAAGCTGAAGCTAGAGACGAAGACCAAGCTAGACGCAAAGACTAAACCAAACTCAGATGCAAAGACCAAACCAGATGCGACGGCCAAGCCAAAGCCAGAGGCAAAGGCTAAGCCAGAGACGAAGGCCAAGCCAGATACGAAGACAAAAACCAAACCAGCGACGAAGACCGAACCAGATACAATGACCAAGCCAAAGCTAGAGACAAAGGCCAAACCAGAAACGAAAGCCAAACCAAATACAGACACGAAGGCCAAGCTGAAGCTAGAGACGAAGACCAAGCTAGACGCAAAGATTAAACCAAACTCAGATGCGAAGACCAAACCAGAGACAAAGAGCATACCCAGACTGGAGGCGAAGACCAACCCAAAGCCAGAAGCGAAGAAGTCGGACATGAAGGCGAAGAGCAATCCGGAAACAAAGCCAAAGCCAAAGGTCGAGCCGAAAACAAAGGTCAGCCCAGAGAAGAAGATAACAGTCAATCTGGAGAAGAGGATGAAGATCAAGCCAGGAGCCTAGAAGATGCCAGCACCAATATCTCTCTCACGGAGCGGAGGAAGATGAGGCAGGTGACGATGAAGCTGACAGCAAGTATTGGGCTAATGGATTTTTTTAAGGATGGCTAATAAGATAAAACTAGCGATTATGAAGATGAATCCACCTCCGATAGTGAGACCAATAAGCCGTCGAAGAATGAATAAACTCCTATAGGGTGGACTCATGAAGAACGGCGAGATGGAATTCTTCAGCCAGGAACCGGAATGGGTAGTTAAACAAGATTGTCCTTTGTGATCTACTGCTAATTTTTGATATTCAAACAAATTTTCATTGAATTAACCAAATCTTCAGTACCCAACTCTTCTTTCTGGATATTGCAGGACCCAGGTGTTCCATGGTCCTATTTGCATTAGACTTTTGTATGTCTTGTCTTTGAAATACTGGAGATTGCGCGAAAGCAGCGCTTCTTGTGTCCAATCACCAGCGGTATTCTCGTATGAAATCCAAGCGCTCCAAGCCATTTTCGGTTCCAGATCAGGGATATCCACGGACCATGGCTTATTTGAATGAATCCTCCAAAGCGGATCATCGGGACTCAACCCAGGGCCCAAGTTGATCCAACGGGTGATAATGAGGGCCATATGACCACAATACTCCCTACATTCAAACCGGCAATCTGTGTTGCAAGTGCCGCACTTGCCGTCCAACTCGGAGAATGAGGAGCCCCTGATATGAGCCAGGAGCAAAGGCTCAACCAAACTCTCAACGTCAGAAGAATGTATGTGTGGGCATATCATGAAGTCGTAGGAGGGTAGTATCGAGGTGAAAGGTTGGTCGAACATATTCACCCGTTGATCCTCAACCAAGATGATGTCTTGGATCCGCAGGTATAGGCCCACTGGCTCTGTGCACACCTGTGCTTCAATGGAATACAGAGTCGTCGAGTTGGCATGCTCTTTGATTTCAACATGGGATAGCGATTCGGTGGTTATGCCACAGCGAGGGCCGTGGTAGAATCGCCTCATGGCAAGTTGAAGATGGAGGAATGAAAGGCAGTAGTCAGTATGGAGAGAGAAATGATGTATCTGCATCTGCAGTTCGTCTTCCCTCCACAGATAGTTGACGATACATGGCAGCCGACATCTGTTCATCACTCGCATGCCTGTCAGCCCAAATTCCTCTGGTCCATCAAATCTATGCAGGATAATGCAATAGAAGCACAAAAAATGATGGGAAAGGTCACGTTCGATCCGGTGCAGTAATTCTAGCTTTTCACTTCCCACCGGTCGTGGAAGAGTTATGTTGTGGCGAAGGGCCACAAAGAGTCTTCGGTTGCACATTGCAAGACAAAGGACGTCGTTAGGTGAGAGCAGGTCGGAGATCATGAGTATGAGTTCTGCAGGAAGTCCACTCAATGAGTTCTGGTTGAGGGCGATGGGCTGGTGACCCAAAGGTAGTCGGCTTTGAGCCATTTTACTCTGAGTATGGCTGCAAACAAACCACTCGAGACGAGTCGAAATAAAGAGGAATATGTGTGAGTGGTTTTCCTTTACTGCAGGCAGTGGCAGGGGTTGTTTGGCCAACCCGAGAGAATTGGAGTGAAGCTTAGAGAGTAGTCAAGAAAGACGATTACCATTGGGAAGTGATTTTGTTGTAAGAGACATTTGATGGAAAAGAGAGAGAAATGTCAGGTGAAATAAAGAGTCATGAAACTCGCATTTACTCGTGTTGGATGGAATAAGGAGATGATCAAACGCAGCATCGCAGTTGGATTAAGATATTTACCTTTTAAAACTTCCTCCTTTTCTTTTTCTTTTCAAATTCCTGCTCCCACTCAGGAACTATCCATCGTGAGATGAAGTCACCATCTTTTCAATCAGGACTCGCCAAAGTAAAAACAAGGTAAAAACAAGGGCTCGCTGTGTGCAGCGTATCGGGCCCCTAATATTGAACTCCATAGCTTCATTGGCCTCAGTTTGGAAATGTTGTTCCCAAATTGCTTAAAGCCTTGACTAAATCATATAAGAGGCTGGTAATTCTAGTAATTTCGACATAAGAACTTTACAGGTATCCATAGCCGGCTTCGATCTTCTTCTCCATCTCCCTAATCTGTTCCTTCAGACCCCCTGACGTCCTCGGCTATCTTCATCTCAACCTCTTCGACTCTCCGGGAGAGTGTATCAATCTCCGACATTCTTTCCTTTTACTTCCTCTTCCTTACTTTTCTTTGGTTAGTATCATCCGTGGGCATACCTAATTTACAAATGTTTCACGTTTCACTGCTAGCCTTCACCTTAGGGGATAGTGGGAACCCTCGACCCCTAAAAACAATGGCCCCTACATAGTACCATGTATTGGATCATTCTATCTGCATAGATGGACATCGGCAATCAGATATTCATATTGTTATGTATCTGAAGTTTGGCCTGGCAGTTAAGCAGCTAACTTTTCCAAAAATAACCCACGCTATAAAGGTAGTCACATGATAAACAAGGGGTCTGGATGTAATCTCGAACGAACTACAACATAAGGCTACTCATAAGGGTTGACATTGGAGCATTTAGCCATTAACGACAAACAAGAACGTATGTACTTGTAGCGGGATATATATTAGGCCCTAAGATTCATTACGGACGACATTGGTGTCTGCATTTCTGTGCAGCAGCTACCTCCTTTATCCGTCCTTTCACTTCTTACTGTTTCACATTCTTGCACTTGGAATTAAAGAGTCCAATCTACACAACATGAGGCGTCACTTCGAGCGATTTCCGAGGATGAAATCGATCAGATACATAATGACGCGCTCCTTGACTCCACTACGCAGGCAACTCCTCCCAATGCCTCCTCGCGAAGCTCTTCTACCCCAAGACGAATTGGTGGATGAAGAGATCTGTCCAGGCTATGATTCAACCAAATTCTACCCGGCGAATCCCGGTGAATTACTCGCCAACTGCTATCAAATCTTAGTCAAAGTCGGCTGGGGTATCTCCTCTACTGTGTGGCTTGCTCGTGATATGAGGGGGTACTATTACTTTCACTTTCCTGCCTGATCTTTATCTAATGAATTCAGACATGAAGAAGAACCCGAAAGCGTCGTAACGCTCAAGATAACAAACACGACTCCTAATCAAAACGCAGCCGAGGAAGAACGTGAAATCGAGGAACGTATTGCGAACACAGATCCATCCCACCGCGGCTTTGCATTATTTCGACCAAATGTGGATTCCTTCCAAGTCACCGGTCCGAAGGGAAGCCATCTATGCCTAGCCTATGAGCCCATGAGGGAACCATTCTGGCATTTCCAACGGCGTTTCAAAGACAGGCTGATTCCGCTTCCGATTGCTAAGACGTACATTCTCTTTCTTCTTGCCGGCCTTGATTATCTTCACACAGGATGCAAGGTTGTCCATACAGGTGCGTAGTTCTCTCACTAGTTCAAAGCTCTCGGCGACAACGCTCATGCTTCTACAGATCTAAAACTTGAGAACATTATGGTCTCCTTCGAAGAGCCAGATGTGCTTGGAGATTTTCTAAATTCCCAGCTCGACCAACCAATCCAGTATAAAGTCGACTCCACAGGCCGACATATATATCGCAGTCACAACGACTTCGGACCAATCAGGAACATAAGGAGAATCCTCCCGAAAATCGTCGATTTTGGAGGTTCCACAAAGTTTGATCGTGAGGACGAATGGGGCATATATCCCATCCAACCAGACCATTATCGTGCGCCCGAGGTCATCCTTGGGTGTGGCTGGAAAACGAGCGCTGATATCTGGAATCTGGGAGCGCTTGTGCGTCTAACTAGGCATATATCCCCAGCTCAAATTGATCGTATTGCTAATGTCACATTAGCTCTGGGATATCATCCAGGGAACAGAACTATTTCACCAGGTCCATGATGCGCAGGGTCACTATCAAGCAAAAGCGCATCTTGCAGAAATGATCGCTCTACTCGGTTACCCTCCCCCAGAGTTAGTCGCAAGATTTCACTCGAAGCCAGAATATCAATGGCCCGAACCTGTGAAAACTGCAGACGACGTGACTTATAATAGTGCAGAACAATATTTCGGCGGTCCCTTTTTTGATCGGAATGGTATTTGAAACAAATCCCATCCCGTGTACAACATGAGACTGTTGCTAACATGTTGATAATAGGGAAATTTCTGCACGAGGACTTAGTCCCCGATCGAAATCTTGCGGACACACTTCCCTCGCTTGAAGACAAGGAAAGAGAAAGTTTCTTGTCATTTGCAAAGATGATGCTGGCCTGGCTCCCGGAAGAGAGGAAGACGGCCCGTGAGCTGATGGAGCACCCGTTCCTCCAAAGAACGAAGAAGCCCAGCAAGTGATGAAGTTCGGGCAAGGGGGACGAATTTACATGTTCAAATTTAGGTACATCATTACTTATGACAATAATCCAACCTGAATGGTTAAAGCATGCATGCTCTTCATAGTAAGTGACATACTCGAGCCTTAGCCGCGCACCGAGTATATATATGGAGGTTAGCTTTCATTTGGCAAAAATCATCCCATATAACGAGTGTTAGAAGCGGATGGTTGAGGTTTATCTCAAGCTCAAGCACCAAAATATTATTTTACTCGTTTGAAGATTACGAATGAAAAGCAGGCTTGTCAGGCGTAGCCCAAATTCAATATGTAAATCACATAGCATTAGCTCGAGATATCCACAAAGAAGCCCAATGGGGCGAAGAAAAAAAAGTATCCAGCACGCTGAGATGAACAAGCAGCAAGAAAGGTAAGAAAATCGAAGCCGGTAGCTAGAAGACCGGTAGAGACGAGATAGTTAGCGCTCATGTACATGTAAGGAAAACCCGCCCATGTATTGAGGGACATGGGCAGGGAAAGTTGGGATAATGACTGTTGGGGTTTTAGAATGAATGTGAGGAGGGACAAGTATCAACGGCATGGGGACAGCTCTGCTTGTTCCCATAACTCTAGAATAACACCCTGACAAATGTTGGAGAATTGAACAAGCTGTGAAAACAGGGAAATGGATTTTGTGTGGTGTTGGGAAAGGAAAATTTAGGATTTCTCTCCAAGACAAGTTTTGAAGGGAGGGAGGATAAGAAGAGATTGGGGTTGGGTTTTATGTCCAAGGAGAGAAAACCATTGATGTCCATCACAATTCGGACTTGGCTGATTCCTCGACTTCCCATTGGGCTTTGCGTTTGCCCATCATCTCCTCAAGGACATCGAGACGTTGGCGTGTGGTACGGAGGGCATGGTCCATCTCACGGTCAGAGATTTTCTCTTCGCGAAGCCGTGCAGCGAGATCACGCTCATTACTTATACTAGCTCCAGATGATCTGCGACTTAGGTGTGGCTCGGGCGATCGGTAAGCGTTTGGAAAGACCATTCCGTCCATACCAACTCGGTCTTCCAGCCAGTCCCAGAGCTCAGTCTCTTCACGTCGCCACATCTCCTCGTATGCCGCCAGCCTCTGAGGCAAGCTGTGACCGGGACAGCCGACTTCATGCGAAAGCATGGACGGTGATGACGAAGACCGGAAGAACGCCATGTAGAACAAGATTCCGATAACTAGAATAGCGAAGTTGCTACTCCATAGCGGACTGAGAATGCTGGTAAAGGGCTCCAGGAGGGGGCGTACCGGTTCGAATAGTCCCCAGGATTCTCCCTTTCCGGCGTTAACATCCACAGCAACCTTTAACGAAGCAGCTGCAGTTGACTCTCTCCCTGCGCCATCGCTCTTCTTGCGCTTTGCTTTGCCTCGTCCAGCGGCATTAGCACGCCCACGGGGAACAACCGCAACCTGCAGGGCCCTGACAAGCTCGTTACCAAAGGTCGTTTGCCCGTCAATTGCGCCTTTCTCAATAGGACCCTTAAGCCAACTCTTGCCTGACCACTCAATAGTACAGGTCATGAGGAAGCGAGTTTGGTTGCCAGGAGCCCATGTAAAGAGGTACTTGGTCATGGTAGCAAAAACGTTCCCACTAGGCACATCAGGTGTTTGGGTGCTCAGGGTGACAAGAACAGCCTTTTCAAGGTCAAAGAAGTCCATGGTCTCGGTACTAATACATTTTGTCTGCTTCGGACCAATGGGGGCATTGAGAGGTTTGATGTATGAGTACTTTCTAGATGGGGATTCGGTCGTTAAACCCTTCGTTGTTCCCTCGAACTGTAGCTCTCCACATTTCTGGTTGTCGACAAGGAATTTTGTGATAAACTCGCCGGACTCTGGGCCGAAAACCAAAGAGAAGACCTTGCCAAGCGGTGCGGAAATTACTTCATCTTTGATCACTTTTTCGTACTGTCCGTTGGCCTCGGCATATTCGGTGGGTGCATGTACACTCGGGCCAGGGAAATCAGCAGGTGCATCATTGGAAGTGCCTTTGTCGCCGCTCTTTTTATCGCCATTGCCATTTGTGCCGGTTACTGGCACAGCTGCATTCGCGGATAGGCTCGAGCCCTTGCGGCTTAAGCCTTTTCGGACTGGCAATGATGTTACACTAGCGTTGGCACTGTCACCGGCCTCAAAGAAGCTATCGGCATTGTCTCCTTCCTCGTCCTCATCGTATATCTCATCTTCATCGGTGTCATCACTCTCGGACTCGCTCTCTTCCTCCCCAATCTTCTCCGTCTTATCACCAGTCCCGTCAGTCACACGAGTTCCGTTCACAGAGCTCTTGATGGTGGGGTGGTTGATCTTCCAGATGTTAACCATTAGGTCGTATGTGGACTCGCGACTGAGTAAACTGCGGAAAGTATGACGCGCGTGCAGTGTTTGAATGGCAATAGCATTGGGGAACACCATGGCTGTGCTCTCCTTCTCGATAGCAACAACCTCATCAAAGCTGATCACTAGAGTCGTGACCCACCCCAGAATGTTACTGGAGAAACAGATATGCCCTTCCGAGATATAGATACGGCCAGCAAGAATGATCTCACGTTGCAAAGCACAACTGTAATCTTCGATGAGATAATCGTCTTCAGGTACACTCCGGAATAATTGGTGAAAGTCTCGATTGCGCTTCTTACTTGCAACCGCGAAACCAGTCAGCCGAGGTACACTGGAATTGACACCAGGAGCACCAAGTGCAACGGCAGCGACGCCAATCGCTCCAATTGTCGAGGCTGTGGCCCCAGACGAGCCCCGATGACGTCGGGCAAGTCTGCTGCGCACACTGCCAGTGCGTTTGAGGCCCCCACTCAGGTCACCATCAATAACACTACCACTGGGAGGGGTTTGATCGCCCATAATCTGGCCATCTTTCGGAAGTGAGGTGGTAGACTGAATCTCCAGGGCCTCCTCTGTGGGGCCCGCCAACGCAACATCCGTGGATCTCGCGTATGCTACTTGAACAGCGCGCGCTGCGCGTTTGTCTTCAAGTTTGGCAGCTTCCTCGTCTCGCCGAGAAACAGCTGTGTTTTTGCGCTTGTCAGCGGGGTTCCCTGGCTTTGTGATCACCACGCCGTCGGCAGTCGTGATTGACTCACCGGGTCGTGCGTCCATGTCCAGATGGCTGAAGTCCAGATCGCCTGCCCCAAGAGTCTCTACAGCAGATGGTCTCCCTTCAGCAATCTTGCTGCCGTTATTTGATGTTCTTTCGCCCTCCTCTGAAGTGGATGCATTGAGAGATTTATCAGCATCAGCAGGAACAGTTGGGGAAATTGGACGATTCCTCTGTTGTGCGTTGAGGGTGTTGCTGAAGGAAGTGGCAGCGTTTTGCGCAACTGAAAACACCGAGGAGAAGAAGCCACTTTGCTGGCTTGAAGGCGCATTCTTCACTCCAGGGGCTTTTTCTTCAAGAGTGGTCAGCGCAGACACTGAGTTGGACAATTTGCTTGGGCCATGAGCTGCAGAAGCGGACCGCACCCTGCGGTGAGAGATCATGTTTCCAGAGGGGCTCACGGTGGTGACTCCGGAGGGAGAATCGTTAGATTGCAGAGACTCGGGCGAATCGGTAACATTGTTAGACAGGATTTGCGCGCTGAGAGGGCGGTACTCAGTTGGCGTTGGAGGGGTTACGGTTGTCGCTGGCGCAGGGATAGCGGTATGAGGTGGGGTGTTCGGCATGGGGCTCGCTTCAAGCGAACGTGGCTTGTCGTCCTTTAGATCAGTACGAATCGGCGCAGGCACAGGCGGGACATTATCGGGGGCGGCCAGTGCTCGTTTCGATGAAAGACTGCTCCGCCGGCTGGAACCGAATAGACCCCGCCCGCTCTTGCTGCCCCCGGACTTGATTGATGAAGCCTCAGGATCATCATTGGTGCCTTTCTTGTCCGAGCCAAATGCGCCTTTGAAGCGTCGTCCAGGGGATTTATTGCGTTTCTTGTCATTCGGGTCCGTGGGGATATCCAATGCCATGCCCGATGTTGCGCGTCGGGATATTCTTTCGCTCGGGTTTGATTCTGATCCAGTGGCGCTACGACCACTAACAGCTGACTCGGCATCAGCGTGAGGATCTTCCGTGTTTGCTGCATCCATCGATTTGGTCTTGAACAATGGGGAGGAAGAGGTGTAGAATCCGGCATGGGAGCTATGCGAGGTGGGCGGTGGAGGTCTAAATGAAACCAAAAAGCTCAGTCGGTTAGGAGCAGTCCTAGATAATGAGAAGGCTATTTGCTCAACTTACCCATCCGGCTCCTCATCATCATCGGTCAACAGATTATTACCCTCACTGTCCGGCGGAAAGCTCTCTGCGGTGAATGACGGGGCTGCAGAGGTCCCGTCGCGAGATCCGTTGGACCGACTTTCATGTAGGTCGTGATCCAAAACCACAATCGGCACTGGCGGCTCGTCGGTTTGTTTTTGATTCTTCTTTTTGTTCTCTTTCCGCTTCCGACGCGCTTCGAGTAGCTTTGAGAATCCACTAGGACCAGCCTTGGGATCTGCTCGATCTGCTACTTCTCCGCCCTGGGTTTTCGGTCTCTCGAGGTTGGAATCCTGTGATGAGCGACCATTGCTCTCGATTGCACTTGATTCTGCAGATAATGTCCAGGAACGGCGCGATCTGGTTTCGCCTTTCAAGCTTGAAGACGAAGAATCGGCCATAATTGAAGGAACGTGGAGGGAATGGGAATCGGGGGGTTGCGGGCAGACCGGGAGACTCAAGGGAAAGTTGTCATGAGGTGTATGTGTTGAAGAATTTCTCTCTCTCTTTCTCTTCTTTTTTCGGTGAGAGGACTTCCGTACAGAGACGGCGAGACAAAGTGAAGAAGAGAGGTTGAATTGTCCGAACATCCCCTGGAGCTCCCGCAACTTAGTCACCCGCCAAGTTACATAGACCGGGACTGAACTTGGTTTTTTCCTGTTCAATTGGTCTCGTTTTGCTATTCTGATTTATATGACTATATGACTTGTAGTAATATGTTTCTAGTCTCTTAATCATTCCTAATATTCATGTTATTTACCTTATTCCTCCTAACCTGAGATGCACAGTATAGCTATAAGCATCTACAGTGCTTCAGCTCCGCTTCTCCACTATTCAGAATGTGGGATGTGACTTTGACATGTCGCTGCTTTTGGTCTATTTAATAATATTTGTACTAATAACGCAAGAATTACTCATTAAGGGTTACCTCGTTACCTCGTGTACATCTCATGTCTCCTGGTTTACCTGGTGTACCTGGTGTAACTGTCAAATCCAACCCCCCAATCCACTTCACATAACGTCACTTCTCCAACATTCCCCGGATAAATCCCCAAAGGAATGCTCCTAATTTTTCTCTCTTAACTCCTACAGGTAGACTTGGTGGGACTTATCTTCACCATGGAAGTAGCTCCTTTGGCCTTGGTAAAACCTCAGCCCCTCATTTGCAAGGAAAATCTGACCACATCCAGGCCCACACCCATGCCCGGAATGCTGTGCTAGAGACTCGCAAGGCCAACCCTGTTGCTGCCAGCGAGGAGCATGATCTAGCTGCTGGTGAATTTGCAACGGCTGCACAGAACAGCTCCGACCATGAGGTGAGTCTTGATTGAGTAGAAGATATGTCTTCCCGCTTGGCTCTGAGCTCACGCGTCATAGGCTCTACGGACCTTACGTTTGCTCGAAACTCACCACAAAAAGCTCGCCGAGATCCTCCGATTCCAGCATGAACATCCAACCATACCTGCAGAAACGGTATCTACTACTGCCTCCTCAACAGTAGCGACCCAGCAAACCACAGCCGAATTTGGGGGCACAAAGAACACAAGCGTGAGCCAGGATGCACACCTACCACCAAGATTAGTAGGCAACGCTCGTCTACCAAGTCGGGATACGTCTTCTATCGCTAGTAACCTGGCATCCGCCCGAGGAATCCCGTCGCACCCCCGACGTGGATCGCCAGTGTCGCCAACACTCACATCGCAACATGTCGCCGCAAAGATGACCGAAACACCACCGAGGGCTAAAGCCGGCGAAACAAGGTTACGCGACGGTCCAGCCAAGAATCGGCACAGTCACATTTCTACACCCAGACAACCATGGTCCCCCCCGACACCCAGTTCCACTGACGTGGGTTCCCAGCAAACTGTACTTCCTAGTGCAGCTGGATCCGGCGCATCGAAAGACAAGCCTGCAATTGCCGACGAAGCATTCAACCGCTTCTACTCAGCCTTTGAGGGGCTGGTCTCCAAGGTCTCAGGGCCTCTGGCATTCGCAGGTATTCAAATGGGGTCTGCGGATCCAGTCCGCGCTGAACAGAGCCGCAAGTCCTCAGCTGAGGTGAAACTGGACCGTGAGCATGCTGTTCTGGACCGGTCCATGACCGCAGGCGAGCCCGACGTAAACAAACTCTTCTCTCGAGCCGCATTGCGGTCGATCCGAGACGGCTCTGGGGCAGGCCCGGGGAACCCAGCAGAGTCATTCTATGTAGTGCCAACCACGGGTGGGACTATGTCCTACGCAGGAATCCTTACCCGAGCTGAGAAGCATGCACGCAGGAACAGCCTCGAGGATGGTGACGATGACTTTGTGGATGCGCGAGAGACCCCCTCTTCTCCTGAAATGCGTCACAGTGCCAGTGGTTCGCGCATATGGGCCGGACGCCGCGGCGCACCCGACAAGCTTACCACTCCACAGACACAAAAAACGTTGGAAGAAATGCAAGTGGAGAATGAGACTTTGAGGGGCTTGACTGATTCGCTTGCGACACGATTGCATATGTGGGAGGTGAGCGCGCAAACTTCATCGATGGCGCTGCATCAATCAATCCGAATGATGCACCGCCAGAGCGGGGGGACGCCAGACTATTTCCAGCCTTCAACGGCCACTACCTCACCTATTGCTACGCTGACTGCGCCACCGGCTGCGGCTGATGCTGACGCGCGGATCAAAGAACTTGAGGAGCAGATCCAACGTAGTGAGAAGAAACTTGAAACTGCTACTCACGAGAACGAGAAGCTCAAAAATGTTCTTGGGCGATACCGGGACCGCTGGGAGAAATTGAAAGAGGGTGCCAAAACTCGGAGAGCGGAGGCTCGCTCCGGTGACATTCAGAGCAATCCACCTGCCAGTGGTGCTAGCAAGCCGTCAGAACTCTCGTCATCTCCAGATCCTGGTCGCGGTTCCTCTGCCGATCAAACAGGATCTCGTGCCGCGGGTGATAACCCGGCATAGTCTCGCAACATCCATTCTCGGTGATTGGAGATAGCGTTTGGTCCTCTTAGGCTTGATCCCTTTCTTATGACATATCCCCATCGTAACGTTTATCAAGCTTGAGATCCAATTAAATATCATTTATTTTCGTTGAATAGTTTAGTAACTAGGCTTCTCATCTAATCTTAGCCTGATGAAATCATACGGAGGGGATAGACGAGGTTAGACAGATGAACAGATGGTTAGTGCATCACATAGGTTATCCATAGATCTAATCGTTGGGAAGTAAGGTAACAGAATACAAAGAGAATATGTGGGAAAATGCCACTGGATGTCTAAAAATTCCGAGTTTTTTCATTCTCCAACATAACGCAAGATATATACAACGTGATTCAAGCACGAAACAATAAACACATCGAACTATGTACTAAGAATTAATTTCCCATCAACATAAACTTCCCAATAATCACTGAACAACAAACGTAGTGTTACCACGAATATCCTCGGAGCTGCTGCCAACAAGCACAGTGAACCGACCAGGCTCAACAACATACTTCATCCGGGTATTCCAGAGACCAATATCCTCAACCCTAATAGGGATCTTGACAGTCTTAGTCTTTCCAGCAGGAATAACTACCTTCTTGAATCCCCTCAGCTGACGATTAGGAACAACAACAGAGGCAATATCATCCTTGATATACACCTGCACAACCTCCGTACCGTCACGAGTAGCATGGGTATTAGTGACATCAACGCTCACCGTGACAGTCTTCTCAGACGCAGAGATCTTGCTCTTATCAACATTGACAGTTCCATACTTGAAAGTGGAATAACTCTTGCCATAGCCGAAGGGGTACCACGGCGAGGCGTCACCAAGAACGTATGAGTGGCCAAATACGAGAGTTCCGTTTTCATACTTGTGGCCTACGTCGCCCATGGCGCGTCCGGAGTTTAGGTAATCATAGAAGATGGGGAGATCGCCCACGTAGCGGGGGAAGCTAACGGATAGCTTGCCGGAGGGGTTGTAGTCGCCGAAGAGGACATCGGCGAGGGCGTTACCACCCTCCTCAGATGGGTAGAACTGTTGCACGAGGGCAGCGGTTGAGTTTGCGATCCAGGTATCTGTAATAGGCTTGCCGCTTGACAGGACGACGATCGTTGGCACGCCGGTGTCGGCAATGGCCTTGATCAGAGGTCCTTGTGCACCGACAAGGGACAGGTCATCTGTGTCGACGTGTTCGCCAGTTCTTTATGTCTGTTAGTTACCGGCACATCTGGGCATTTCTTGGAGGAAGCTTGGTTTACTCACGTTGCGTTCAATCCGGCCCAGAGCTCCTTTTGATCGCGCGACCAGGTCCCGACAACAACGACAGCCACGTCGGACTTCTTTGCCGCCTCGATTGCCTCATCAAAGCCTGACTGGTCATTGCTCCAGCGCTCGCATCCCTGGGCATAATTGACCTGAGCTTTGTCGCCAACTGCAGCCTTAATACCATCGAGAGGAGTAACACCCCGGTATTGACTCTTGTAGACAACGTAGTCACCGTACTATAAGCGTCATTATTATCATGATTAACATGCCAAATAAGAATGATAACTTACGTTCATGTAACCATGAGCCATCGGTCCGATGACGGCAATGTTCCTTGACTTCTTCAGAGGCAGAATATCATCATGGTTCTCAAGAAGAATAATAGACTCCTTATCCAAGTCTCTGGCAATCTTGACAGCCTCGGGGCTATTGATCAGCTTATGCCACTCGTTTTGAGGCGCAGCAGGGTACGGGTTCTCAAAGAGACCCATTTCGAACTTGACTCGGAGCAATCTGGAGACGGCAGCGTCCACAACCTTAATATCGAGCTTTCCGGACTTAACAAGCTCGGGAATCTTCTGGAAGTTGCTATTCAGTAGTCAGTGTCTGTAGCTGCATTGCACGGATTTCAATGGCGCTTTGGAGCTTACTATGAACCACCTCCCATCTCAACGTCGGTTCCAGCATTCAGCAGCTGCGTGGTAACCGCTTCCATGTCAATGGGATCGCTCTCACAAAGCTTGAAGTAGGTGCAGACTCTGTCACTTCCACCGGCGTCGCTCATGACGAAGTATTGATATCCCCATTCTTCCCTCAGGATCTCAGTCAGAGTGTGGTAGTCAGAGACTGCGGGGATTCCGTCATATCTAGGAAGGGATGTTAGGATGGTGAGAATATGACAAATTGGCCCAGGCTGTACTTACGAGTGGTACGCGGCCATGATGGACCAAGCACCGGCATCGATGATAGCTCGCTTGAAAGGAGGCAACCACCTATGCCATGGTCAGTCAACTGTTTAGTCCCTCAAAACATCCGGGTGACATACGTTGTGCGCAGCTCTCTCTCACCACCGTGAACTGGGCCAGTATTTAGTCCCTGCTCAGGGGCGCTAAAGCCCGCAAAGTGCTTGACCATAGCGGACACGTTCTTTCCCTGCACTCCTTTAACGTAGCTGTACCCGATTTCGCCGGAGAGGAATGCGTCCTCGGAGAAGGTTTCTTCGACCTTTTGTCGCCGTTTGTTAGTTTCGTTATGCTGAATGTGTTAACATGGAGATAAAGCTCACCCGACCATATCGAGGCTCACGAGCGAGATCGACAACAGGGGCGAAAAGCTGATTAACACCAAGGGCTAAGGCTTCTTGTGCGGTAATTTCCGCCATCTTTTCGATCAGCTACGCGATAGCGTGTTAGGCCCCAAGAACAGTATTTATGACAGTGCAATTATGATAGACACTTACATCTGTGTTCCAAGAGGATCCATAGGCGATGGGTGAATTGAAGATAGTGGCATTACCAATCAGGAATCCATGAATACCTAGAGGAAGGGATATCTTGAGCTCGGGGTCCAATACCGCTTGAGACTGTCTCTGTGGAGTACATACCCTCTGACTGAACAATCGCAGGAATTCCCAGAGTGGTGTTGTGGATAAGGTAGTCCTGAGCTTTCTTGATGTTGTCGGAGATCCAATCCCAAGGAACAGGATATCCGACTGCAAACGATTAGTATCTGTGCTCCTGCAAACTGATGGAAAAGGATCCAACGGGTAAATAGAGGACTCCATACCATAGAACATGCCTGACCTCTCAGCCATGTTCTCTACCAGGCCGGTATAGTTGAAAGCTCCTGTGGTTTGGTTCATCCAGTTCCCTATATCACCTGCACCAAAATGAAACAGCAATTAGAACTTCCCTAGGGCAGCGATTGAGATAACACCATACCCTGAGTCAATTGGGACCTTTTGTCCTCAATGGTCATCCGGCTCAACAAGTCCTGCACTCTCTTTTCGACTGGCGCATGAGGATCCTTGTATAGAGGGCCGGGGGTCGATTTGCCCAAAGCTAGGGCAGCAAAGAGCTGCACGAGCAGCAGCCCATGGGAAAGCAGGTTGGCCACCATTTCGAGAAGACACCGACTTCTTTTCCAAACAGATTGGAATAAAGAAAAAGAAATTCCCGGGGAAGCTCTTCAAATATGATCATGCAGGCCCACAATTGAATCCCTTGCACTGTGGAGACAGGCGATTTAGAGTGCAGACTGGTCACATTGCAGGTGGGAAAAGCATGAGGCGACACCATTTCGCATCGGAAATGACGCCGTATTCCGCATCGAAAGCCCAGAACGGATCAAGCTGGTCTCAATGGCTGCAGTGGTGCCCTGCTTGGCCTCATTTAAACCAAGCTAGCGCTATCAGGAGACGGAGCAATCCCCGCCTCCACATTGCCATGACGATCTGGGGTTGTGATATAGAATAGCCGGTAAATAACACTCCAAACTATAGGCTAAAGTAGGAGTTTCACCCCCTATTGACCCCTTTAGGATAATACACCCTTGGCAACTTCAACTTGGCACTTCATTTTCAATACAAAGTGCTATTTATTTAATATTATTAAGCCTTGGTCTATTAAGGCTAATTTACTAGGGCTAATCGAGTCCCCCCACGAATGAAAAATCTACATTGTAAATTCTCATCTGATAATAATCAGTATTTGGAAGGTGTGAATGGCATTGAAGCACAGGCTGATGCTTCATAGATGAGGCCGAACTGTGCTCTCCATTTTTATTTCTTCTGAGATCTTGCAAAGTACAATTCCTCGATACTGTCTCAATGACTTTGGATTACAACTACTACAACTATTACAACTTCATACCTATCTTCGTATACATCAGAAGAAGAAATAATTATCGCGTTAGTTATGGGACATCAATGACTATAAACATAATTTGAGTGACAAGTGGATGTCTCATTCTCATTACCACGTCTTCGGTCCGAACGTCTCACCATCAGGCACGGTAATTTGGACAGCAGTACCCATAGCGTCCATGGTCGCCAGAGCTTCATTGTTACCCCACCAGCTGGGGAAAGTCGACTTGCTCAGACTGATAGCGAAGAGCATCACGATCAGGCACAACGCAGTACCGACATCCAACCCAGCGGAGACAACATAGTTGTACTCCATCCACCAACCACGCCAGCGGTTGCGAATGAACTTGTTGAAGACGAAACCCACGCTACCCCACATGAGATATGTGAGGGGAGTAGCAGGGGGAATCATGCCTGTACCGCTGAAAATCAAGGGAGCGTTCAAGAGCCTAGCCGGGCTTCGAGGCCATTTGCGAGCGATAATCCAGACAATGACAGGCAGGGCGAAACCGGCAAGCCAGAACCACTGGAGGCTAGCGTACATCTGGCCAATAGAGAACATGCGCTTGGGGCCGATCACACCCCAGATAATTGACGCGTTGAAGAAGACGCGTCCGTTAGGGCAGGTGTAATTGTTTGCTTGGTTCTTGTCGCAAATATTGCTGATGCTACCAAACGCCCAGTTGAGCACTGCCACCTGGACTACTGAAGACCAGACGCAGGAAACCATCTGTGCCCAGAAGGTGACACGTGGGGGGAGCTTCATATAGTGACCTATATTATGTTAGGATTGTGAAACATAAGGTGAAGCTCATGGGACTTAAAAGGGTGCTTACCAAGTTTCATATCTTGACAGAAATATAACGCCTGAGACATTGAAATATAACCATATGTCTTGAAAAGCATCATCGCCATCGGCTTACCAGGCTGAATGTAACCGACAATAAATTCAGTGATGACGTTCAGACCAAGCTGAATGTTAGTGGTAGCCTGAATCATGCCGATAGGAAGAGTCCAGAATAAGGCAATAATCAGAGAGACGAAAAACGCCCACCAGGAAAGATGGGTGGGATAGGAAAGCACGACTGCCAATCCTATGGCTGTCATAATAACAAGAACGACGATATACCACCAGATAGGCACCGTCTCATACTTGGCCATCAGGCGAGAGTGAATATCCTCGTGCTTTTTCCCGACCTCCCGCATGCGACGCCAGATCTCCTTCCCATGGAACAAGCTAACGTGGACAACAACAGCAGCCAGGCCAGCAAAGGACAGACCATAACATAGGGCGAATGTGGTGGACAGGAAAAGAGGTGAGTAATTGTTATACTTTGTCAAGTCGAAGGTGTATTCAGGGGTCAGAATACGACTGACATTATAAATTCCGCCAGTGTTGTCGTAGCTACTCGAGTCCGACATAGGTAGGAACTTCCCGTAGAAGACGTTAGAATAGTGCAGTGCCGGGGTCAGGACCCAGAACCAGGCAACCAGGCCAATAAGGGTGTTGGCGATGGCAAACCATGGGGACATCATGGGACTGGTCACATAACCAGAAATAATGGACCAGTCGAAAGAGATGGGGATCAGCGAGATACCGGTAGAACCACCAAATAGTTGATTGATAACCACGTTATTTGGTCTGATCCAAGTGACAAATGCGAACACACTCAGGAAGGGGGCGATCAGACCTGGGAACCAATACCAGCAAAAGGAGCCGGTCATGATATATATGAACAAGCGGTACCGGTTAACGGTCCAGCCAGCTGTCTTGGTGGGGTCTGGTTTGCTTAGCCCACGATCGTGCATGGCTGTGAATAACGTTGTGTTGACCAGGTTCGCGGGCCAAATCATAGCAGCAGGCTCCACCAGGAAGCGATGCAATACTCCACCCAAGCCGAATCCCAAGGTCTGAGTGGAGATGGTGACGAAGACCTCGAAGGGCCATCCGTAGCGTTGTCCATAGAAGCCTCGCTGCGCAGTGATGATATCGAGAGTATACGCAAATCCACCAGCAAAAGTTGCGTTTGCCATGATAGTGATGAGGGCATGTTCCTTCTTGGTGAATGGCCCTGGGTTGAGCTCGACCTTTCTACCGAAGAAGGTGAAGGTAAAATTTGGGATAGCGGCAGCCCAGGCCAAGCCGAAGGGAAATGCAACGACCTCGGCGATGTAAGAAGTAATTGTGATCGTAGGACTATGCAGCGAGAATAGAGCGTTGAGGCCAGATCCGAGAGTAGCAAAAATGAGACCCAAGGTCCAGGCACGAATGGTGTTGCCAGTGCCTCCTTCGTCATAGTTCGGGACTGCAGCACGAACCTCGGGATAAGGAGAGTCCTCGAGCAGGTCTCCAACAACCTGGCCCTTGACCTCAACATCTCCAGCAGAGAGAGCTTCATCCAATTCCTTCTCAATCTCGCTAGGAAGGTTGGGGTCAAATTCATGTTCCGCTTTGAGCTCCTGCAGATCATGGAGGGTGGCAGGGGGCATCTCTGCCACCGATATACCGGTAGACTTGCCCGACATGGTTAAAAATCAGTGCATAGAATTCGGATTGCGAAGGCGCACGCCATCGGTAGATATAATAACTGGATTATCCATAGCCTTATCGTTTCGAGCTGAATTGGTGTGACCCCAAACCGGAGCTCCGTCTGGGAGTCCGGCGGGGAAAGCGCGGATTCCACCGACAGACGCTGCTACGACTAGCTACATTGGGCTCTCCACGTATCATAGGCCGATATTGCCCCTAAGGGACTGAATGAAGGAGATAACAGTAATACCAGTAATAATAGAAATCATAGAAATCATAGAAATCACAGAAATCGAACCCGGTTAATTGGATTTTTCCAATCTTCATTATCGTGCAATATATAGGACTTATAGAGCTCATCTCAACAAAGAATCACGACTACCGTTGGAGGACATTCAAGATTTATTTATTTGAAGTTTAGAATTGTATGTTGGATATTCATATAATCTTACCATCCCCCCGTATATTGTACTAGCTCGAGGTGCATGCTTAGCCTGCATTGGTCGCCACGGAAGACACGATAGATAATCAGATATTCAAGTTAGAACCCAACAGAATCGCAGCTTCAGAGGGATCAACTTACTACATTAATAATTTTTAATTTAGATAGCCTACGCGGAAACTTCCCCGTAGAATCGTCCTTCAAAAATGAAGTTCAAATTTCTGTTGGCCAAAACCGAGACAAGACACAGACAAGACACAGACAAGACACAGACAAGACACACCAAGACACACCAAGACACACCAAGACACACCAAGAAATAGACAAGAAACGGACAAGAAACACCAAGCTTTCGGTGGAGTGGCCCGTAATATCCCGCTTTCGCACGGCGTTATGTCGGCTATCCTATTAACTAAACTAAATTAGGCAACTCATTTGGATAATTCGCTTCAAATCACCCTAAATCACCTGGGCTTTGCGCCACTTACCACTAAAACACAATGGGATTATGGGATTGAACTATGGAGTAACATGGTATCGGCTGAACAATCCCCACCTCTCAACTTCGGATGTTGTACTCCGTACTCCGTACAATGTTGAAGTTCAAATTCGAGGCACGCGATGCATTCCCGTTATCTCTCTTATCACTCAGGAACTACAACATGAGCTACTACATGCGAAAAGCACTTTTCATAATTCGACGGTTCCCTTTGGCCGTTGTAAGATTGGCCGCACACTTGGAACAACCTTGGAAAGATACCCAGGCAGCTGAAGATAGAGCCGAGGTTGGCAACATGAGCAGGTATGCATCAGTAGGCATGCATTAGCAGACATACAGTGACTGGACATAAGTTTTTAACACACCAAGCCCCACACCCCCTTGATTATATAATATACTGCCGGTCTAAAACCTCACTATGAAATCTAGTACGGGGTGTACCACCCCTGTACACGCGTTT